>QJPP01005109.1:0-46176 GCA_003996215.1 Jaltomata sinuosa
GAATCTGAACCCCAAAGATGCATGGGGGTAGGGGTGAGCACCAAATGCGAAGCATAAGGTACCCAGTAGGTATCATAGGCCGACTGGGCACATATAAGATAAAAGCGTAGTAATAGACAGAATAGAAGCAAGCAGTCACAGAAATCAACGAAAGGTACACAGGAACTAGCCCAGAGGGAAATCAACAGAACCACATGTGAGGCCAGTAAGCAGAATATACACACAATAGGCACAGGTAACAAGTCAGAAATAACGCACCTGGGGTCCCTTGCAATAACAGTGTATACAAAAATAACGTTTACGAAATGGCATGGTATACCGGTAACCTCAAGAGTAGGAAGAAGAGAGAAACGAGTAATAATAGGCCATGCTCAGAGACATGAAATCAAACTCACCTAATCATACATCTCATACTTTATCTATAATATGAGAACAATTCTACAAGTAAATAGCAAGAGTCTACCTACAGTCCCCCGGCCGCCCATACAACCGAGGAACACAAACAAGTGAAAAAAAACCCTCCGGCATCCCATACTACCGGAGCGTACAATCAACAAACAACAAAAAAGGGTGGAGCCTCAAACAATGAATGATATGATGCATGAAGATCTCAAGTGAAATGGTATCTCTGTATGTACCTCCTCCGGCGCCGATCCGGCCCAGCAGGTAGGTTCCATGGAAGGACACTGCCCGTATACCTCTACTCCACCGTATACCCCTCCTCCGGCATACGCAGCCCGTAGCCCCTGGCCCGGATGGCAAGGTCCATGGAGGTCCCAGACCCCATACTAAAACTCAGTATCAACACATGTCGTCCGGAAGCAAGTCCGGTATCAAGATAGAGACCAAGTCTCGAATATGCAATGCCCAGACCCTGTCCAGGACTAAAGTAGTAGGAAAATGTCTCAAAAACCCCTCCAAGGGTGCCCGGGCGTAACCGGGTCTAAACAGTAAAAAGTCATCTCAGGTGCTCGGTCCGACCGAGGCTAAAAATCATCTCAAGTAATAAGAAAACTCAACTAGCACCCCGGCCCTGCCGAGTCTAGCGATAATCGTAAAACTTATGATTTTAAACATAATTTTACTTCCTTGCCCAAAAATATACACAAGTTAAATCAAACCATTTCCAAATTATTTCCCTAAAAAATTGACCCCCCGGGCCATGCAAGGTTTAGAAAATAGTGCCAGTAGGCCCGAAGCCAAAACCATAGTAAAACATGGATAAAACCTCTTTATATGCATGGAAATGGTATGATCACACACAATAGCTTCCCAGCAGCTCATAATCAACCTATCGACCCTGCACAGGCCCACAGCTACTCAGCAAGCATAACCAGCCTAGAAGGATTTTTCTATGCCCGGGACTCGCGGACATTCCCAAAATCCCACCTTCTATGTTCCAGAGTCAACAAGGCCTCACAGGATCGCAAGGGTAAATAAAATATATCGGCAAACACTACAAGCAACGAAGGAACAAAAGTAGGCGGACATGAATAAAGCGGTTGAGGTCTGTGGTACCAACCTTATAAACCAACCCAAGGATGCCCATTAATACAATTTTATTCTATATATGCGGAGTCTAGGGAAAATAAACCGTAACCTACCTGTCGTCCGATGACAAGCTTGAACCTCTCCGAAAAATCACCAACACAAAATCAAACTCGAACTCGGGCTTGAATAATTCGACGTAGATAATTGATTTGCTTTCAGTGACCAAATAAATTGTCAAAATATATTCCACTAAACTACCTCCACGTATGAAGTTTGTACGCATGCATAGAAGTATATCTTGAAAAGGGATGTTGAAGCATAAGTGGATATATATCTCTGAAGGATTATTCTGCCAACTTATAAGATATATGAATGTATGAATCTCACTTGCCTTCTTTCCACCACTATAAATTAATAAATATTCACAATTGATTAGTAATAATCCAAGTGGTGAGTAGTCATACCAATGGGCATTGCTGCCACAATAACACACTTCCACATGGAAGTGTGTTGTCACTCTCACACTATTTCTAATCCACTCATTTATATAATTGGGTATTGCATAAATTCGTGGTAAAATAAATATAGCTTTTTAAATATACCATAATTATTAGAAAATTATTTTGAATAAAACCTACTATATTATAATAATAATTTTTAACATAACTAAATTTACTATCTCCGTTAAAATATTACAATGTATAAAAACTTTATAAAATAAAATACATATACAATTATGTCGTAACAAAATATTTTTCATAAAACCTTTAAAATATTTGAAAAGGCAATAATAATATAATTTTTACCAAATTCAACTTTTAAATAAAATATTTTCAAATACACGCACGATGCTAATCAAATTCTTAATCTTAGGCTCGTAATTCACCAACGCACGATTTTGATACTCAAGAATTCTCTCGGGATCCTCCCTTATGTTTTATCACTGTTTTGGAACTGAAATGGCGTTTTAAAACGTGAAGTTGAGGCTTAAATCGAGTTTAACCCGACCCGGTTCGCGACCCGGTTCGTAACCCGTTTTCTGCCAGACAGTCCGCGGTAAAACAATCATAACTTTTTACTCCGAGATCAGTTGGATGTGAGGTTTTGTGCGTTGGAAACTAGACTCGTAGACCTTCGATTTAGTATTTCGTGGGACTTCTAACTCTTTATATATTGGGAGAAAAGCCCAGAGACATTTTACCCAAAGTTCAGAAAATTTATTAAAGAACTTACGATAACTTTTGTCGATTTGCTTGACTTCAAAACTTATAATGCGACCAAACAAATGGGCCCGACACCGAAATACCGGTCCTGACGAGCCTTATGTGGCTTGGATCTGCTACAACAAGCTCTAACGGTTCAAGGAAAACGTATACGTGGAAATAATCGAAAGGGTCATTACACGGGCATAGTTGGATAATTATGGTATTGCCCTCTCCGGGCCTTTTATTTTCATAATGCTTGAATGGTTCCCTTGTCGGACTTATCATATTGATATTTTGAATTCTAATGTTGGGTTGGTACTATACGATCTATTATCTTACTACCCGTGCTTTGCAATTATGCTTATTGCCTATGCCAAAGGCTTGTTTTCCATTGATCTACAAGCACATTATCTCATTTTTGCCTTGTTAATAGTAGGATATCGAATAGAATCCAAGGGTTTTCTTTATACGACAGTTTTTTTCCATGGAGCAATTATTACTTTTGTTTATTTCTTTGTTTATTTTTACGTTAAACCGGGTTGGTGTTTCCTTATGATAGATTGAGAGGCGACTTTCTTAAGGGAAAATGTCAAGTTTTAGTATTAAATTGAGTCCGTGTTTTTCCAGGACGCAATTAGCTCCACATGGAAGCATGCCTTCTCCACGACCTCCATCGAGCCTTTTAATAAAACCTTAATTTGTCTTATTCCCCCCCAAAAAAACTAAACATATAAATCATTACAGACCTATTAGTCTTTGCAATATTATTTACAGAACTATTAGAAAAATTCTTGTTAATAGTATTAGACCTTTCCTTGATAATTTTATCAGACCTTCCCATCTTTTATTTGCAGACGATATTATATTATTCGCCAAAGTTGATTCTATGAATGCGGCCACTATCATTACTATTTTCAATACCTTAGCAAAACAATCCGGCCAACAAATAAATTTTAATAAATCATCTATAGTTTTCTCTTCAAATGTTAGCCTAGAAGAAAAAAATAATATGTCCACCATGATGAACATTCGACATAATAATAAATTTGGTAAGTACTTTGGTCTCCCAATCACAAATCACCCTCCAAAAAGTTTGGACTACCAATGCATCGTAGATCACATGAATAATAAGCTAAATGGATGAACAACTCATTTTCTATCCTTGACAGGTCGTACCACCCTTATAATGTCTACCTTAGAATCCATTTTGACTTATGCAATGCAATGTAATCTCCTACCCTTTTCTACCTGTAATCAAATTGATCATATCTAGTCAAATTTATTTTAGGGGACAACCAATATGAAAAAGAAAATACATCTATTAAATTCGGAATTTGCAACTCTTCCCAAAATTAAAGCTGGATTAGGAATAGAAAAAACAAATGGAATTTTTTTTGCACTATTAGCAAGCTTAAATTAGGGAATGAAGAAAAATAGTGACCAACTTTGGGTTAAAGTATTCACTAGGATATGTACCTCTAAGCGGAACAACCACAGTATGAACCATTATACATATGATTCATACATTTGGAAAAGTTTATCTCATATACATTTGTTATTCTCCAAAGGCATATCCTTGAATGTGGGGAATGGAAATAACATTAATATTTGGACGAGCAACTAGGTAGACCATCCTCTCACTCTTTGAGAAAATCTCATTGGCCCCTTAAATAAGAATGAGGATCTAATAATGGTGTCTGAACTTATTATTAGAATGTTGATCCCCTAATTTGCCTAAGAAACAGGTTAATCGATATGTTCCTTTGTTGAAAACTTCAATGTAAAGCAAGTAAAGAGAACACACGATATTTTACATGGAAAAACCTTGGCTCACAAAGAGAAATAACCACGACCTACATCTCTGTAGGATTTAACCCAATTTCACTAAAACAATGAGCCTCAACAATTTAAATTACAAGGAATGCAATCCTAAGAACTAAACTCTAATTCCTAAACACCACACAAACCTCCCCAGGTTTATGTGCCCAGTCTTTGAGTTATCCCAACCTGAAGACTAACTCCTATACCAGTTTATAGCTCACTGGCACTAAGAATGAATGACTATAACTCGATGAAAAACAATACAATTAACTTGACTCAAGGGAAGAGGTTTATACCCATTGCCGTAGCTAAAAGGGTTCCCTTTCTTACTTGATTGAGACTGAGAGTCAGGGCATCAGAGATCTTAGGACTGTAAAGCATAGACTTAATGAACACGTTCTTAATCTGATTTATTGTATTGGCTGCACTTGGATCCTTACTCAGAACTCTCTCAAATATGAACTCCTTCAATTTGATTGTGTTTTGCTTATAGCTCTCTGTGTAAGTGAGTGAGGTTTATTGTGAAACCTCTCTTGTATTTATACTGAGAGTCCTCTTCTTTATTTTGGTTGATTTCCTTCCATCTTGGGAATCCTCTTCCTTATAGGACTTGTCAAGTCAATCTTCTTGATTTCTTTCCTTGTAGGATTTTTCCTTATGAATGGTTTGAGCTTGCATCCCCATACTCTAGACTTGGTAGATGTTTTGGTATGGTGACCTTAAGGTTCTAGGGAGGAGTTCTGCAGGTTTTTTTAGTTTTGAATATATCTGAATGTTAGTTTATTTACGCAAACTGGTTTAAGCTGCTAGATTATACTAAGAGTTGGATTAATATTGGTTCGCCCATCCGGGGGTTTGGGTGGGTGCTACTCATGGCGGGTTAGTTCGTGACAAAGATGGTATCAGAGCCCTAGGTTCATTGATCTTGTCATACCAAAATGAGTCTAGTAGAGTTTTATGGAACTGTACGGAGACGTCTGTACTTTTCTTTGAGAGGCTATAGGACTTTAGGAAAAACTATCTCTTCTTCCTTCATTCGTGCTATAACTTGATTACAATTGTTATCTGGTGATACAAATTGGTATCTAACTCTTTCACTCTTCTGTCCGCAGATGGTTAATACGTGGAACAATAGAGCGAGACCATTGGTCCCAACAGCGGGCCCAACTATTAGAGGTAGAGGTAGGGGTAGGGGTAGGGGCTGAGGTATAGAAGCACCTGCAAGGGGTGGAGCTCAAGTGGCTGCAGGTGCATGAGAGGCCACCCCTCCCCCACCTCAAGATCAAGTTAAAGAGGAAGTTGAGGTTGTTGTTGAGAAAGGCACAGAACAGGCGGAGGCGGTACCAGCTAGAGGTACATGCCTTTCTGCTATCACGCCCGAAACATTTTAGCAGGTGTGGAGCTTTCTTAGTGGAATGGTTGGTACGGGAGCCACCCACATGGGTAATGCAGATCAGGTTCTGGGCACCTAACCAGCAGTTGTAGTGGCTCTTTTGTCCAATGCTAGGACCGGTCATGATAGGAAATAAGCACGAGATGCTGACTAAGTTCTTTAAGTTGAAACCTCCTACATTTCAGGGTACTGAGAAGGAAGATGCGTATAAGTTCATATTGGGCTGTTATGAGAGGCTGCACAAGCTGGGAATTATGCAACAGCATGGCGTTAAGTTCGTCACTTTTTTGTTGCAGGGTGATGCTAAGCAATGGTGGAGGTCTCATATGGAATATCGGCCATCGACTTTGCCTCCACTGGCTTGGACGGAGTTTCATGCTCTCTTCTTGGAGAAGTATGTGTCCCGTACCTTGAGGGATCGCAAAAAGGATGAGTTCCTAGCTCTGGTACATGGTTGCTTGTCGGTCTCCGCTTATGAGGCCAAGTTTCATGCCTTGTCTCATTTTGCTACTCAGTTGTTGGGTACCAAAAAGGAGAGGATTCGGTTGTTTGTGAAAGGTTTGAATACTAAATTTCAAGTGTTGTCCATGCACATGACTTCAGCAGGGAAGAGTTTCAATAAGGTCACAGACTATGTCAAGAAGTTAGAAGAAGTCAGGCAGGTTGCGCAGGCTAAACTGTTAACCAAGGAGTCCCAGAAGGATAGAAATTTTAGTGGTTCGTACTCTAGGGGCCATAATCAGCAGTTGTACTCTGCCCGTCCTATTCATTCAGCTCTGCCAGCTGCCATAGGTGGTCATCCGGGAGCTAGTCAACAGTTTTCAGCTCCTAGAGGCCAGGGATCTTCCTACATATCTACCAACAGGCCTACTCTTGATCGCGGGTGTTTTCATTGTGGTGATATGGGTCACTTTAAGTGGGAGTGACCTCATAGACAAATGGGTAATCAGAATCAGCAGCAGTCCAAGGATGTGGTCCCAGCAGGTAAAGGTGGTCATGCTAGAGGTCATCCACAAGGTGGGCGAGGCAACTTTTAGGGAGGTCAGAAAGATAGAGGTAACGGTAGTGCGGGTAGGGGAGTGGCGCAGCCGGCCAGGAAAGTTGCTCAAATTGATGACCAAGCTCACTGTTATGCCTTTCCAGGGAAGTCTAAGGCTGAGGCATCATACGTGGTGATCACAGGTACAATTCTTGTCTCTGATAGGATGGCTTCTGTACTTTTTGACCCAGGTTCTACATACTCTTATGTTTCTTTGAAGTTTGCTTTGGGTCTGGATTTGATTTATGATATTATTAATTCCCCTATCTATGTTTCCAACCCAGTTGGAGAGTCTTTGATAGTGACTCATATTTATCGTACTTGTTCTGTGGTGTTCGTGGGGTTGCAGACTTGGGTAGATTTGGTCATTCTGTACATGCTAGACTTCGATGTTATTTTGGACATGACCTAGTTATCCCCTTATCATGCAACATTGAATTGTAATTCTAATACTGTGGCTCTAGAAATTCAAGGTAAGGATAGACTAGAGTGGGAAGGTGTGTTCAAGCCTAAGCCGGAATATCATATCATTTTTCTGGGCTAGGAAACTAGTGGGGAGAGGGTGTTTGGCCTTTTTGGCTCATCTCTGGGATGATAGTGTGGAGTCCCTCTCGATTGAGTCATTTTCGGTTGTTTCGAAGTTTCAAGAGGTATTTCCAGTGGACCTTCCTGGTATGCCTCTGGATAGGGATATTGATTTTTGTATAGATTTAGAGTCGGGCAGTCGCCCAATTTCTATTCCTCTATATCGTATGGCTCCGGCAGAGTTGAGGGAACTTAAGGCTCAACTTCAGGAACTCTTAGATAAGAGTTTTATCCATCCCAGTGTTTTACCTTGGGGTGCTCC
This sequence comes from Jaltomata sinuosa, assembly GCA_003996215.1. Taxonomy (NCBI): domain Eukaryota; kingdom Viridiplantae; phylum Streptophyta; class Magnoliopsida; order Solanales; family Solanaceae; genus Jaltomata; species Jaltomata sinuosa. The sequence goes on from QJPP01005109.1 coordinate 7,797, forward strand.
AGTCTTGTTTGTAAAAAAGAAGGATGGTAGTATACGGATTTGCATAGACTACAGACAGTTGAACAAGGTTACCATCCGGAACATGTACCTTTTACCCCGTATAGATGATCTATTCGACTAGTTACAGGGTGCGTCTGTGTTTTTGAAAATTGACTTATGGTCAGGGTATCATCAGTTAAAGATTAGACCCAAGGACATCCCTAAGACTACTTTTAGGACTCGGTATGGGCATTACGAGTTCCTAGTGATGTCATTTGGGTTGACCAATGCACCAACAATTTTCATGAGCCTGATGAATAGGGTATTTAAGTCTTATCTGTATTCTTTCAATATTGTGTTTATAGATGACATTTTGATCTACACCAAGAGTAGGGAAGAGCATGCTGAGCATCTCCACATTTAGTTGGGAATTTTGAGACACCAGAATCTATATGCAAAATTTTCTAAGTGTGAATTTTGGTTGACTTCAGTCGCTTTCCTTGGGAATGTGGTGTCAGAAAAGAGGGTGATGGTGGATCCCCAGAAGATTGAGGCAGTTAATAATTGGGCCCAACCTAGCTCTGTGACTGAGGTGGGGAGTTTTATGGGGCTTGCAGGGTACTATCGCGGGTTCATCAAGGATTTTTCGTCCATCGCTACTCACTTGACAAGGCTGACTCAAAAAGAAGTACCATTTGTGTGGTCCAACAAGTGTGAAGAGAGCTTCCAAAAGCTCAAGACACTTCTTACTACAACTCCCATTCTTTCTTTGCCGGTGGAAGGTAAGGATTTCATTGTATATTGTGATGCTTCACATTCGGGTTTGGATGTTGTGTTAATGCATGATAGGAATGTGATAGCATATGCTTCTAGGCAGTTGAAGGTTCTTGAGAGAAATTATCCGACCCATGACTTGGAGTTGGCAGCGGTGGTTTTTGTACTCAAAATTTGGAGACACTATCTCTATGGTGTCAAGTGTGAAGTGTTCAGCGATCATCGCAGTCTGCGGCATGTTTATACTTAGAAGGACTTAAATCTGAGACAAATGAGGTAGATGGAATTTTTGAAGGATTATGATGTGACCATCCAGTACCATCTGGGTAAAGCTAATGTGGTGGCAGACGCATTGAGCTGGAAAACCGTCAGCATGGGAAGTTTGGCTTATTTTGGGGTGTCCAAACGACCATTGGCAAGGGAGATTCAGGCTTTGGATAAAGTTTGTGCAACTGGGCATCTCAGAATAAGGTGGAGTGATGGCCAGTATTGAGGTCAAATCCACATTCATAGAAGAGAGAAAGGCCAATCAATTTCAGGATTCGCAGTTGAGAAAGCTTCAGAGCAAGGTAATATCTGAAGAGTCCAGGGATGCCACATTGGACTATGAAGGGGGGGGGGTAATAAAATTTAGAGGGAGGATTTGTGTTCCTCGGGTTGATGATATAATTCATAAGGTATTGACAGAGGCTCATGGTTCACGGTATTCAATTCATTTGGGCATAACCAAGATGTACAGGGATTTGAGGCAGGTGATGTGAAGACTCTGGGAGTAGAATTGGTAAGGAAAGCGCAGGAAAAAGTAAGGGGCATTCAGACCAAGTTGCTAGCAGCCCAAAGTAGGTAGAAGGAATATGCGGATTGCAAGGTGAAAGACATGGACTTTCAGGTTGGTGAGCAGGTATTATTGAATGTGTCACCAGTGAAGGGGGTTTCGCATTTTTGTAAGAAGGGCAAGCTCAGCCCCCGGTTTATCGATCCATTTGAAATTCTCGAAATTGTAGGGCCAAAGGCTTAGAGGCTAGCACTGCCGCCTAGTATATCAGGATTCCACCTAGTCTTCCATGTATCCATGTTGAAGCGGTACCATGGGGATGAGGATTACATTATTAAATGAGATGAGATGTTACTTGACAAGGATCTTCAGTATGAAGAGGACCCGGTTGCGATTCTTGATCGGGATATCCAGAAGTTGAGGACAAAGGAGATCAAATTTTTGAAAGTTCAATGGAAGCATTGTCTAGTTAAGAAAGCTACTTGGGAAATCGAGAAGGAAATGCAGGACAAATACCCTCACTTGTTTGAGGAGTCAGGTAGTACACTTTCCCTCTTTTATTCTGTATTTTTCGGGTTTGATCATTTGGAAATGAACAATGGGTAAATTAGTATCTATTGTAATGACCTGGTCAATCATTACGGGTAAACTCTTTGTGCCAAGTTTCAAGTTAGAAAACTTCCGAGTTTGGGAGTTGGAATTTCTAGGCTAGGCTAGTCTCAGACATTTTTTGAGCAAGGGATGGTCTAGAGCAATCCGAGTGAGGATTGGGTAATGTGTCTTGAAGTGAGATAGTTTTTCTTTTTGGAAGTGAATTCGGGTAAGTAGAACTTCCAAAATTGAGGTTGACGTGAAGGGGTTATTCCGGAACGTCGGGGATTCAAGGTGTGTTGTAAAATGGACACTTTTCTGGGATTCTCTAAAATTTTGCTCGTGAAGAGTGTTGTCACGGTACCATAGCGGTGATCGCTATAGCGGTAATATATTCTCTATAGCGGAAGTTAACTTTGGTCAGTACCGCTATAGCGGTCGATTTCTCTATAGCAGGGGCGCTATAGCGGTGTACAGACCGCTACAGTAGACTGAGTTGGGATTTTGTCACGACCCAACCCACCGGGCCGTGTGGGCGCCTACTCTAACCACCTAGATAGACGAACACTCACCACCCATCCAACAGGTAACTTGCGGAAATTAAAGCAAACGATTAGTCAGTCCATTTTTATACATGATAAGTTCTTTTACAGAAAATGTTCATAAAATAGACGACTTAAGGAATTTGCGTAAAACCTTTACAATCTTTAAAAACACACTCCCTAGGACCTAGTCTAAGCATGTACAAGAGTTACTACAAGATTTACACAAAACATGTAAAAGAGACACAACTTCTGTCATTGAATCGAAGGACAGAAGCTGCTGGAGATCACCATTTTCATGTACCTATGAAACATCACCAACCCTGCAACCAGACTATACCAAAAAGGTATAGCAAGAGTAGAGTCAGTACAACCACACGTACTGATAGGAATCACCGGTCAACCCAAATCCACATGTACCATCATAGAGGAAAACAGGGAAAAACATGAAAATAAATATTATAGCTCCCTCCTTCACCTTTAGCCTTGACCCTGACATCTAGGAGTTCTTAAGTCTCACTCATAACTAGACTTCTCAAGGTCGCCTTGTCACCTAGACTCCCCAAGTCACCATAACACGTAGACTTTCCAAGTCACCTTTAACCTTTACCCCAGTCAACTACCTTGACTAAATACCCAGGATTAACCTTTACCCAAGTCAACTACCTTGAATAAATACCCAGACTAAATCCGGCCCACTGCCCAACCAAACCACTTATACCCAAGTATTACCTACCATTTTCCAAACTTTCCCGGACCTGTAGGACAACTTTACCACCTGGTTATATTAACCAAAAACCACACCCAGACTCTCAGTCTTCCTCTATATTTACCAACCACATGCAATTCACCTAACAACCATTGACACCTTCAATGCCCACCATAGAGCTACATCTAAATCCCTTCTTGGATCACATAACCCGGACCCTCCAAGGGTCCTCCATCCACACCTAAGTGTTCAACAGACTACCCCGGTCTACACCAAGACCCACCCATAGCTTATTAACCATGATAATTCATGACCGCCATTATTACACTTAATGACATCAATTTATGAGCACATAACCTCTTTTAAATAGACCGGACCTACCCGGATCCCCCTCACACATCTAGTGTTAACATGAAAAACCCGGTCTACACCAAGACCAATTAATAACATAATATAGCAACCCGGCCTACACCAAGACCAACTCACAATATACTACGACAACCCGGCCTGCACCAAGACCAAACTAATAACATAATATAGCAAACCGGCCTATACCAAGACCAAACTCACAATATACCATAACAACCCAGCCTACACGAAGACCAAACTAATAATATGCTATAACAACCCGGCCTACACCAAGACCAAACTAAAACATTATATAGCAAACCGGCCTAAAACAAGACCAAACTCACAATATACCATAACAACCCAGCCTACACCAAGACCTAACTAATAATATGCTATAACAACCCGGCCTACACCAAGACCAAACTAATAACATAATATAGCAAACCGGCCTATACCAAGACCAAACTCACAATACACCATAACAACCTGGCCTACACCAAGACCAAACTAATAATATGCTATAACAACCTGGCCTACACCAAGACCAAACTAATAACATAATATAGCGACCCCGCCTATACCAAGACCAAACTCACAATATACCATAACAACCCGCCTACGCCAAGACCAACTCAATAGATATAATAGGATTCTCGGTCACTCAAGGACCACCAATAAATATCACATTTCAATAAAATAGTCCGGTCCACTCACGGAACCAATAACAGCCAATGCAATACAATGATATCAATGCAATGATGCAGAAAAATAAACCCGTACCAGGCATGTTACTCGAGCCAACCATTAGTATCCTGTACCAGGCATGGTACCCAAGCAAACCGTTAGTATTCCCGTACTAGGCATGGTACCCGATCCAATCGAATGTCAATCAATCTATAATCAAATAATGAACAAACAACTTGTAAAACCAACAAGCAACACACCGTTCAATCCACAGACTGTAAAACAGGACCTTTAGACATTCTAAACAATTCTTCTAAGCAATGCAATTCATACAAACACTTAGATAAGAGTACAAGAATATACAACATTCACAGGAATCGTAAGCCATCACCTACCCTCCTTCCCCGGTATATAACTTAGCCTCGTCATCCGTGTGGAGGCCAAACACACTCACCCTTTATTTATGAATAATGAACGATTCCTTTTTTGGCATAATTTAACAACCACATTGATTTTGGAACTTACATAAATAATAACAATTTGAATTACCACACCTTAGCCCATAGCAAAATCAATGCTACTTATCATGCCCTTCGTATTCTCAAAACCTCACCTAGGACTTTCCCATTTTCATACCCATTTAGTTATCCTTGCAATTCATAGTTCCCCGAACCTTCCCAACATCCTAATCCCTGTGACCTATCATCTTATCATGCCAAGACAACATAAACAGCCCCAAACAATTAACAATAACCCACAATTCAATCCAACCAATTCCTAGCACATACATAACCAACACCGAATCTACCAGACTCCATGCCCCGAGGCCTAATCATGGATTCTCCTTTTCCACTATACAATAAGCACAAAATGTAAGCAGGTCTACCTACTCAATGAAAACCTAGCCTACTTGGATGCCAAGCAGCTGCAATCGTACATTTCTGGCTCCGTGGAGGTGTTCCTGGCAGTTCTGCAGGCACGAATTCGTGCTTTCGCGTCCTTTTTACCAGAATTCCTCCTCCCCATGGCTCCCAAGCCTTGGAGCAGCCTAGGAGGGTTTTTGGAGTAGCTCTCATCTATTTTGGGGATGAAGGGAAGAGAATGAAATTAAAAACTAATTTTCTGGGTTTTCTTGTCCCGTTGCTCCGCTATAGCGGTCCCTGCTCCGCTAAAGCGGTACTGCCGTAGCGGAGTCAATCGCTATGGCAGAGGTTGACCATCTTAACTTTTGCTATAGTGGTAATTATTCCACTATAGAGGAGGTCACTATGGAGGAGCGATAGCGCTCGTCACGGACAGAAATTCAGAAAATTCCTAAAAAGAGCCCTTTTTACAACACACCTTGAATCCCCGACGTTCTGGAATAACCCCTTCACATCAACCTCAATTTCGGGAGCTCTACTTACCCGAATTCGATTTCGAAAAGTCCCCCGAACTCCTCTATGTCTTAGCTACAAGGAAAACTAGCTCGAACCAAGATGTCTAACCCAATCCTTACCCAGATTGTCCTATACCCTACCTCGCTCCAAAACTGGTCGAGACTAGCCTAGCCTAGAATTTTTAACTCCCAAACCCGGAAATTTTCTAACCCGAAACTTGGCCAGAATGGTTTACCCGTAACGATGAACCCGGTCATTATAACATATACCAATTTACCCATCCTTCATCCTCGAACAATCTCTATGGCGAAGGGAAAGAACAAGCTTGTCCCTCAATCTTAATGATCTACCATGAGAACTTAAATATAACTTTATGCAAACCACCGAAAACCTCTCAATCCCTTGGTATACCCAACTCAGCCAAAAATTTAACTCACTTCCGCTCTATCAAGGAATTCCTTCCTTCAAGTTGCACAAGGCAACTAGATCAGCCCTCCCCGAGTGCCCAAGAAATCGGGGGCCACATCTAAACACCGGAGCCAAAGAAACTCAACTAACGAACAACACAGTTTTTTTGCCTTCCAAGGGGACTAGATCCCACCATGGCAATCCCTTTCCCACTATACCCGGAGTTCTACTAGACCGAACTCCATTCCAGAAACTTCCTACGGGGTACTATGCCCTCACATATCATAATATCATCTTACTCCTGACAACACTGTGCCCCAAGATACCATGTATCTCTGAATCACGCAACAACAAAAATTCTATTGGAACTTATCATGGCTTGAGGTTTTGTCAACTCTCGTCTTAGGGGGAATTCTATTCGGGCAGTTACACCCTAACCAATGCTATGGTGAGCACATTCCCACCACTCAAAGAACGGTAATATCGGTGTCATCATGATCGACAGAAGGAATAACCATGTTAAGGGATTCCTTTAATAATCCCATTCCGCTGACCGACCATACCACTAAGGGTCATCAATAATAAAACAAGTCAATAATCGCCCTCACAATATAAGCCTATGAGCAGTGTCCCACACTATTCAACCAATTACAGGTCATTTGTCAAATTCTACATGAGTGACTATTCCCACCAATGGTCCATCATAATTTTACCAACATCCCGGTCTACCATATCTACCCTTTCCTTTTTATCTCTCATGGATGCTAAATATCCGACAAATTCCCTTGTCTTACCTAGCAAGTTGCAGCTTAATACTTGCTTTCACATTGCCCCCAAGAAGGAATGAAAACAGAGGAAAACAGAGCAGGCTTTCTGCCTCGCGCACTTCCATTATAGCGGTGGTCACTCTGCTATAGCGGTCCCAACGGTAACAATATAGAAAATTTGAAATTTTCAGTAAGTGTATCCTTTCCCTTTCCCAATTACCTTTGTTTAGTCTTGTAAATCCTGTCATGGTCTTAAACCACCCTTAAGACCATTCTTGGCATCAAATGCATCACAATTTTGCATAAAATACTATCAATTACAAAGAGTTAACACTAGACAATTGTTCCCAACAATATCTTCCCGCCGTTACACACTAATGACTCCCTTGTTCCCATGGTTCTCAACCAAGTCCTGACTGTCCTGAAACTGAAGCTTCCCTACAGTCACAGTTTCCAATCCCTTATCCTCTTAACCAATGATAAGCCATTTTTCAAAATGCAGTACCACTTTTAAATCAAGACTTTTAACAGTTTATCACAGCCTAAGGTACACAGAATTTTCAACTTAATGACCCTCTGCAGACTCAACATGCACGGCAGACAACAATTTACACACATTTCAAGCAAGTCACACGAAAGTTGTACAACACAACATTTCAACTTCAAGTTACAACAAAATCAAGTCACACAATTTACACTCTATTCATCCCATGGATGACCAGTAGTCGATCATCCATGTCTTACCATAACTCCCAATATGAAGAAATAATAGCCCTTATCCCTTGTACTTATTCACATACCAACCACTTGAAACCTGAGCTCCCACAAGTGTATATATCTTTTTCCCTTATCATTTTTACCAACGATAAGACCCTACCCAACATTTAGCATACTGTTTTCCACTTGAATCACAAAACAAGAATTCCTTCAATCATTAATACATAACCAAGTTAAGACTCTTCACTAATTACAAATTTCAAGGCAACTCAGCAATTACACACCACAAAATTGCAGCCATTCAAACAATACAATACATACAATCACGAGTCTCAAGCTTTGACACTCAATCAAACCAGTTTCATCACCTTTCATTCGCTTCATGGATGACCGTTAGCCGATTCATCCATCCTTTATATAGCCTCCCAGGCCAGATACAAATTGGAACCTTCCCGGTTTCAATTTTCCTTGCTTGTCTTACTGCAACCGGAGTCCAATGACATCCTTACTTCGTTGAGATACCAATTGGAATCGAGAGATACCAATTGGACTCAACCCATACAAGCAAGTGAAAGAACCGCACGAAAAGGAATGAAAGAAAAGAGATGTTTCCTACGCTTCATAGCTTCCCTAGAATTAGATGTGTACGTCTACACATCAATCTGAGGGACTTTATTCGACATTTTGCTCTTGTACTAGGAGACCGGTAACCTAGGTTCTGATACCATCTGTCATGACCCAACCTACAGGGCCATGCAGGCACCTACTCTAACCACCTAGATAGACGAACCCTCACCACCCATCTAACATGTAACTTGCGGAAATTAAAGTAAACCATTAGTCAGTCCATTTTTATACATGAGAAATTCTTTTACAGAAAATATTCATAAAATAGACGACTTAAGGAATTTGCGAAAAACCTTTACAACCTTTAAAAACACCCTCCCTAGGACCTAGTCTAAGCAAGTACAAGAGCTACTACAAGATTTATACAAAACATGTAAAAGAGACACAACTTTCATCATGGAATCGAAGGACAGAAGCTGCTGGAGATCACCATCGTCATGTACCTATGAAACATCACCAACCCTGCAACCAGACTATACCAAAAAGGTATAGCAAGAGTAAAGTCAGTATAACCACATGTACTGGTAGGCATCATCTGTCGACCCGAATCCACACGTACCATCATATAGGAAAATAGGTAAAAACATGAAAATAAATATTATAGTTTCCTCCTTCATCTTTAGCCTTTACCCTGCCATCTAGGACTTCCCAAGTCTCACTCATAACTATACTTCTCAAGGTCGCCTTGTCACCTAGACTTCCCAAGTCACCTTGACGCGTAGACTTTCCAAGTCAATTTTAACTTTTACCCCAGTCAACTACCTTGACTAAATACCCAGACTAAATTCGGCCCACTGCCCAACCAAACCACTTATACCCAAGTATTACCTACTATTTTCCGGACTTTCCCAGACCTCTAGGATAACTTTACCACCTAGTTATATTAACCAATAACCAAACCCAGAATCTCAGTCTTTCTCTATATTTACCAACCACATGCAATTCACCTAACAACCATTGACACCTTCAATGAACACCATAGAGCTACATCTAAATCCCTTCTTGGATCACATAATCCGGACCCTCCAAGGGTCCTCCATCTACACCTAAGTGTTAATCAGACTACCCTGATCTACACCAATACCCACCATTAGCTTATTAACCATGATAATTCATGACTGCCATTATTACACTTAATGAGACCAATTTATGAGTACATAACCTCTTTTAAATAGTCCGGACCCACTCGGATCCTCCTCACACAACTAGTATTAACATGACAAACCCGGCCTACACCAAGACCAACTCACAATATACTACGACAACCCGGCCTACACCAAGACCAAACTAATAACATTAATATAGCAAACCGGCCTATACCAAGACCAAACTCACAATATACCATAACAACCCGGCCTATACCAAAACCAAACTAATAATATGCTATAACAACCCAGCCTACACCAAGACCAAATAATAACATAATATAGCAAACCGTCCTATACCAAGACCAAACTCACAATATACCATAACAACCCGGCCTACACCAAGACCAAACTAATAATATGCTATAACAACCCGGCCTACACCAAGACCAAATTAATAACAAAATATAGCAAATCGGCCTATACCAAGACCAAACTCACAATATACCATAACAACCCGGCCTACACCAAGACCAAACTAATAATATTCTATAACAACCCGGCCTACACTAAGACCAAACTAATATAATAATATAGCAACTCGCCCTATACCAAGACCAAACTCACAATATACCATAACAACTCAGCCTACACCAAGACCAACTCAATAGATATAACAGGATTCCTGGTCACTCAAGGACCACCAACAAATATCATATTTCAATAAAATATCCCGATCCACACACGGAACCAATAACAGTCAATGCAGTACAACGATATCAATGAAATGATGCAGTAAAATAAACTCGTACCATGCGTGGTACCCGAGCCAACCGTTAGTATCCCGTACCAGGCATGGTACCCAAGCCAACCGTTAGTATTCTCGTACCAGGCGTGGTACCCGAGCCAACTGAATATCAATCAATCCACAATCAAATAATGAACAAATAACTTGTAAAACCAACAAGCAACACACCGTTCAATCCACAGACTGTAAAACAGGACCCTTAGATATTCTAAACAATTCTTCTAAGCAATGCAATTCATACAAGCACTTAGATAAGAGTACAAGAATATACAACATTCACAGAAATTGTAAGCCATCACCTACCCTCCTTCCCGGGTATATAACTTAGCCTCGACCTCCGTCTGGAGGCCAAACACACTCACCTTTTATTTACGAATAATGAACAATTTCCTTTTTTGCATAATTTAGCAACCACATTGATTTCGGAACTTACATAAATAATAACAATGTGAATTACCACCCCTTAGCCCTTAGCAAAATCAACGCTACTTATCATGCCCTTCATATTCTCGAAACATCACCTAGGAGTTTCCCATTTTCATACCCATTTAGTTATCCTAGCAATTCCCGGTTGCCCGAACCTTCCTTACATCCCAGTCCCTGAGCCCTATTATCTTATCATGCCAAGATAACATAAAAAGCCCCAAACAATTATCAATAACCCACAATTCAATCCAACAAATTCCTAGCACATACATAACCAACACCGAATCCACCAGACTCTGTGCCCGGAGGCCTAATCATGGATTCTCCTTTCCCACTATATAATAAGTACAGAATGTAAGCACGTCTATCTACTCAATGAAAACCTAGCCTATCTGGATGCCAAGCAGCTGCAACCATGTATTTTTGGCTCTGTGGAGGCATTCTCGGTGGTTCTGCAGGCCCAAATCCGTGGTTTCGCATCCTTTTTATCGGAATTCCTCCTCCCCATGGCTCCCAAGCCTTGGAGCAGCCTAGTAGGGTTTTTTGAATAACTCTCGTCTATTTTGGGGATGAAGGGAAGAGAATGAAATTAAAAACCCATTTTCTGGGTTTTCTTGTCCTGTCGCTCCGTTATAGCGGTCCCTGCTCCGCTATAGCGGTACCATCATAGCAGAGTCAACTGCTATGGCAGAGGTTGACCGTCTTGACTTCCGCTATAGCGGTAATTATTTTGCTATAGCGTAGGTTGTCATGGCGGAGTGGTAGCGCTCGTCACAGATAAAAACTCAGAAAATTCCTGAAAAGAGCCTTTTTTACAACACACCTTGAATCCGAAATAATCCCTTCACGTTAACCTCAATTTCGGGAGCTCTACTTACCCGAATTTATTTCCGAAAAGTCCCCCGGACTCCTCTATTTCTTAGCTATAAGGAAAACTAGCTCAAACTAAGACATCTAACCCAATCCTTACCCGGATTCTCCTAGACCCTACCTTGCTCCAAAACTAGTCGAGACTAGCCAAGCCCAGAATTTTCAACTCCCAAACCCGGAAGTTTTCTAACCCAAAACTTGGCACGAATGGTTTACCCATAGTGACAAACCCGGTCGTTAAAAATTTAATATAGAAACTTCCCCTAAACATTCACTTTTTCATCAATTGCGTTTTGGAGAAGGGCAGGGCGATTTTAGGTGATTTTACTATGTTTTGCATCATTTTTTGTCCCAAAGGTAAGGATTCTACTCCCCTAACTTCGTACTATCTTTCCTATATCATAGAATTGCTAGTTGAGGACTTGGGGAAGGGTTTGGAATAACCTAAGAACGGTATTATCCTGGGAAAGAGGGGATTCTAGGGCGTAGAAGCTCTTGGGTTTTGATTATTCTTGATGGGTTATGATCATTTAGCCATAATTCTCTAAATTCATACGTAAAAATGATAGAATTAGGTGCATTGATGGTGGGGAAGCCCAGGAATTGGTGGAATGATCATAGTTTGGCCTGGGAAATGGGGTTTTTGTATAATCCAAGCATTTTGAGGCCAGTTATATGATTGTATTTATTGTATGTTTGTTTTTAGACCAAGAACAAGCAAGAGCTTCGAAAAATGGGAAGGCTCCAATTCAATAGAGCTTTTGAGAAAGTCGAGGTAGGTGATGGTTATTGATATTCCCAATATGCAATATGTGTTCATGTATTATAGCTTTGTATTGTATGAGTTGCATGCTTAGGGAATAAGGTTATGAATGTCTACTTATCTAGTTATCAGTCTTGTGAAATGAACTTGTTTATTGCTTGTTGATTTACAAGTAAGGTTTTGCTCATGGTTATTGATTGATTGGATTTGGTATGTCATTTGGTTGGCTCGGGTACCATGGCTATTACAAGTTAAACCATTGTTGGCTCGAGTACCACACCTGGTACGAGATATTATTCGATTGGCTCGGGTACCATGAGTCCAAAACCTCCTTGCATGAGTCTCCACGAGCTAACAATGATGGCCCACACAAAGATCTACACCAGAAGATGCAGAGTGTAGTATGAGCACTCGATGCAAAGGAAAAAGTACCCAGTAGGTATCATAGGCCAACTGGGCACATATAAGATAAAAGAGTAGTAATAACAAGAATAGAAACAGATAGTCACAGAAAATAATGAATAAGTACATAGAAGAAAGAACAGAAGGAATACAAGCAGAAAATGACATACATGGCTAGCTACTAGAACATATATCATAGGCACAAGTGAAAGGAAGAAATGATGCACCTGGGATCCTTGGAAAAAACAATATATAAGATAAGTTTTTTCAAAATGGGCGGTATACCGGTAACCTCAATCAAAAAGAGAAGAAGAAAAGCAGAAAAGCGATAGCATGCTCGAACACAGGAAAAATAACCAAACCACATTATATAATACTAGCCTTAATATCCAGTTAAAATAAGGAATCAACATAAGGAATTATAACTCAATAAAGTAATAATAAGTCTACCTATAGTCCCAGCGAGCGCCCATACACCCGAGGAATACAAACAAGAGAAGACAAACCCTCTAGCACCCCATACTACCGGAGCGTACACTCAGGAAGCAGCAAACAAGGGTGGAACCTCACACAAATGAATGGTATGATACATGATGAAACTGTGGTGGAATAGTAACTCTGTATGTACCTCGTCTGGTGCCTAAAGGGCCCAGTAGGTAGGTTGCATGGAAGGAAACTTCCCTTATACCTCAACTCCACCATATACCCATCCTCTGGCACAAGCAACCCAAAGCCCCTGGTCTAGATCGGCAAGGTCCATGGAGGTCCTCGACCACATACTAAATTTCAATATCATTGTCTGGAGTGGGTCCGGATCCAATCTATTAGCCCAAAATCTCGAATATGCATGCCCATACACTATCTAGGTATAAAACAGTGAAGTAAGTCTGAAAAATCCATCAAGGGTGCCCGAACATAACTAGGTCTAAAACAGCAGTAAAATAGATGTGATGCTCGGTCTGACCGAGTCTAGGATCACCTCAAATTGTTAGAAAACCAAGTATAGCACTACGACCCAGCTGAGTGTAGTAATAGTAAGAAAACCATAATAAAGACTATCTTTTAACTCTTTTACCCCAAGAAGATCCACGTAAGTCAGTTCCAAACTATTTCAAAGTCATTTCAGCCAAAAATGGGCCCCCAGAGCCATACAAAGTTTAGAAAACCAATAATAGTGGGCCCGAAGCTAAAACCATAGTAAAATCAAGTAGAAATCCCTTTATATGCATGATAAATGACATGCTCAATAAAAAACAGTAGCCCAATGACTCACAATTAACCTACCGTCCCTGCACAGGCTCCAATTGCTCTACAACACAGATAACCAACCTAAGATCATGATATCAATGTCCGGGACTCACAGACATTCCCATATAGCCCCCCCGTCTATGTTCCAGAGTCAATACAAGGTCACACAGGACCGCAAGGGTAATAATATCATCTATAACAAATGCTACAAACATCGGAGAAAAGAAACGAGTCAGACATGAAGAAGCGGTCAAGGTCTATGGTACCAAGCTAAATGACTCAACCCAAGGATGTCGGTTAGTACAATTTTATCATATATATGCAAAGTCTAGGGAAGTTAAACCGTAACTTACCTGTCGTCTGACGACAATCTGCTGGAACAACGATGTCCAAGTCTGAACTGCTCCAAGAAGCTTCGAACAGAAATCAAACTAACAACAACATAAACTACACGTTAAAATGAGACTAACGATACCCATAATGCTATACTTCTATCCAGGTCAAAATTTGGGTCAAAAGCGGGCCTGTGGGGCCCACGAACCAAAATAAAAAATGGAAAGAAGCACGAAGATCACAATAATACTAAGGAGACATGCTCCAAAATTGGGAAAATTTTGCTGAGGGAAAGGCACCAAAATAGCCCGCTCAAGCAGGAGTTAAAGAATGGAATTTTAAGAATGAAATCCGAAAATTAAGCAAGAACAACTTACCACAACGAGAGAAAATATGCCAAGGAAGTAAATTTAACGAACCCCCGAACATGCAATCACAAGAGGGTGGCTCCTACAAAGGATTCCCAAGCTTTAAGAATTAATCAACAATGGAGGAAAATCAACTTTGGGGAAGAAAAGGGACTAACCAAATGTCAAGGAAGCATGTCAAGGAAGCAAGATTTCTTGATAAATAATTGGATTCTCCAAGATAGGAATTGAATGTAGCACTTTGGTAGAGAGGATTTTAAGTTTGGAGTTGCAAACAATTGAGAAACAAGGCTGGAAAAACGAATGGCCAAGCAATATATAGGTTCTGTCCATGGCCTATGTGAACACGGCCTAGGCGTCGCCTAGGCAAAGACCAAAGAGAGGGGTGGCATGCCATGGCCTATGCGTAGGCGGGCATGCCCCACATAGGCGAAGACCAACCGAGGGGCGGCTGGCTTGCCTTATGCGTAGGTGGCCAGCCTACGCGTGGGCAAAAGAAAATAGAGGGGAAGCAAGGCCTTGACCTGTGCGTAAGCGAAGGCCAAGTAGTTTCCATGACAGCAACAACTGCCAATATCAAAGTCACAACAAGATTTTCTCTAACGGACCCTCGAAAACACTTTTGGGGTCTCGCGAACACAAATTAGCTGAGCTATTTGACTAAAAATGGCATTTCGGACTCAACACAATTGATGAAAATCCCAATAGAGGTCGATACGATGAAAAGTGGGCCCCATGATCAAGAACTAACTTTAGGCCAAACTTTCAAAAAATGGAACTCCATGGCCTAGAACGAGTTTGGAAGCCTCGGGACCCAAACCAAAGGTCCCCCTAGCCCAAAATCGACATTCTAGAGCTAACAACATGGTCAAAATTTCCATCTGAGGTCGTATTCTCCGAATGTTGACCAAAGTCAAACTTCCAAGTTTAACTTGGCTAGAAACACAAAACCCAAGGCAAACCTAAATTAAAAGCTCCCAGACCCCGGCCAAGGGTCCATCTAGACCAAAATCCATGATCAGAAGCTAATGAAACTGTCAGAATTTGATTTTGAGCACATTTACCAAGAATGTTGACCAAATTTAATGAATTTCTAAGTTAAGCTCTAAAACAGGGAAAACAACCATAACGACCAAATGAATGGCCAAGGCACCGAACCACCGATCCTAGCAATCCATAAAGGACTTGGGGCCACTTCAGGCAAGCTCTAACAGTATAAAAGAAGTGCAAATGCAAAAATTACCAGAAGGGTCATTAAATCATCCACTACTAAAAAGGACTTTCGTCCTCAAAAGTCAAGAACAAGGAAGTACCTGAAGGCTTAAACAGCTGTGGATACTAAGCCCGCATATCTCTCTCGGTCTCCTAGGTAGCCTCCTCGACTAGACAGTGCCTTCACTGAACTTTCATAACTAGAATATGACATCTCTAGCCAAAATAGCAACCGACTTCTCAACAAAAGCCAACCTCTCATCCAACTAAACCGAATCCAACTGCAACACATGAGACTCATCGGGAACATACTGTCGTAACATCGATACATGGAAACCTGGATGCATAGCAAAAAACATCAGAGGTAAAGATAACTGATCGACAACACTACCAAACTTCTGGAGAATCTCAAATGGCCCAATGTACTTAGGGCTAAGTTTGCCCCACCGACCAAATCTCATCACGCCCTTCGTGGGAGATACACGGAGGAATACTAAATCACTAACACTAAACTCCAAAGAATGAAGTCTATGATCAGTATAGCTCTTCTGCTTACTCTGAGCTGCTCAAAGTCTATCATGAATCACTCGAACTAGGTCTAAGGAATTTCAAAGTAAATTTGTACTCTATGGCCTAGACACCAAACCATCAAACCAACCAACCGGCGATCTGTGATGCCTACCATATAATGCCTCGAAAGGTGCTAGGCCAATGCTAGAATAAAAGCTATTATTATATGAAAACTCGGCCAAAGGCACAAACTGATCCCAAGAACCTCCAAAGTCAGGAACACATGCTCAAAGCATGTCCTTCAGGACCTGAATAAACCTCTCAGTCTGGCCATCTGTCTGAGGGTGGAATCTAGTACTAAGCTGAACCTCTGTACCCAAATATCACTGAATAGCTCTCCAAAACTGAGATGTGAACTGAGTTCCGCGGTCTAAAATGATAGAAGTTGGGACCCCATGCAACTGAACAACCTCACGAAGTTAAATTTGAGATAACCTCTCCACACTGTAAGTAGTCTAAACTGGCAAGAAGTGTGCTGACTTAGTCAGCCAATCCACAATCACCCAAATAGAGTCAAAACCCTTAGAAGTACGAGGCAATCCAACTACGAAGTTCATAGTAATCCCTTCCCACTTCTACTCAGGAATGGAAAGCCGTTGCATTAATCCATCAGGTCTCATGTGCTCGAACTTCACCTGCTGACAGTTCAAGCATCGAGATACAAACTCCACTATGTCCTCCTTTAGACCACTCCACCAGTACAGCTACCTCAAATTTCTGTACATCTTGGCTATACCAATATTAATGGAATACCTAGAACAATGTGCCTCATGGAGTATCAGTTGAATAAAATCCCCAACTCTCAGAATGCAAAGACGACTGTCAAACCTTAGAACACCATCAGAACCCAAAGTAGCCCGGCTGGCCTCACCCCATACCACCTGATCATGAAGTCCGCATAACTGTTGATCCTCAAACTATCAACCCTGAATCTAGTCAACTAGAGTAGAACGAACCTCAATACTGGCAAGAACTCTTCTAGGATATGACAAGTCAGGCCTACCAAATGCTTAGCCAAGGATTGGATGTCCAAGGCCAACAACCGCTCTGAAATTCAAAGTAAATCTAGGGTGCCCATACTTACGGTCTTCCGACTCAGGGCATACACTACCATGTTTGCCTTGCCCGGATGGTATAGAATAGTAAAATCATAGTCCTTCAATAACTCAATACATCTCCTCTACCTCGAGTTCACCTCGCGCTGGCTCATGATGTACTGAAGACTATGGTGATCGGTGAATATCTCACAGTGAACCCCATATAAGTAGTACCTCCAGATCTTGAGCACGAAGACTACCGCTGCCAACTCCAAGTCATGAGTGGGGTAATTGTACTCGTGAACCTTCAACTGCCTCAATGCATATGCTATCACATGACCAAGACCAACCCCAGAATCGTCACAATACACAGAGAAACTCTGACCCTCAACTGGAAAAGTCAACAAAGGAGTTGAATTCAACAAGGCCTTAAGCCTCTGAAAACTATCCTCACACTGATCTGACCACTGAAATGGAACATCCTTCTTAGTTAGCATAGTCAAAGGTTCTGCTATGGAAGAAAACCCCTTGATAAACCTCCTATAGTAACCTGATAACCCAATAAAGTTCCGAACCTCAGTAGGAGTAGTAGGTCTCAACCAATCATGAACCGCTGAAATCTTACCCGGGTCCACTCTAATCTGATCCTTAGACACCACGTGTCCTAGGAATGCAACTAACTCAAGCCAAAACTTTCTCTTTGAGAACTTGGCATAAAGCTGATGATCTCTCAAAGTCTAAAGTACAGTCCTCAAATGCTACTCATGCTCATCCCAACTCCACAAGTATATCAAGATGTCAGCTATGAAAACTATCACAAAAGAGTCCAGATACGGGCGAAGCACCCTATGTATCAAGTTTATGAAGGTTGCGGGGGCATTAGTCAACCCAAAACACATCACCAGGAACTCATAGTGGGTATAATGTTTCTTGAATGCTGTCTTAGGAAAGTCCTCCACTCTAATCCTCAACTGGTGGTGGCATGACTGCAAATCTACCTTCGAAAATATGGCTGAATCCTGAAGCTGATCAAACAAATCATCAATACATGACATCAGATACCCATTCCTCACAGTAACCCTATTCAGCTGCCAATAATCAATACACATCCATATAGACCCATCCTTCTTCTTAACAAATAGAATAGGATCACCCCAAAGATACACACTCGGCCTAATAAAACCCTTAGCTAACAAGTCCTGGAGATGCTCCTTAAGCTCTCTCAACTCAGCTGGATCCATACGGTAGGGAGAAATAGAAATGGGAGTAGTGCTCACCTCCAATTCAATGGCAGGTCGGTAGGGAACACATCTAGAAAGTCTCTAACCACAGGAACTAACTTAAGGGAAGAAGGGTCGGCAATAGCATCTCAGACATATGCTATATAAGCCAAACACCCGTGGGAAATCAACTTTCTAGCTCAAAAATAAGAGATGATCCCAGATGGTGTGCGGCTGACAGAACCCTGCCATACAACTGGGGATACGCCGGGCATGGCTATGGTAATGGTCTTGGCATAGCACTCCAAAACCGCACGGTGAGGGGATAACAAGTCCATGCCCTGAATCACATCAAAATCTAACATATCGAGGATCATCAAGTCACCCCAAGTCTCTATATCACCAACATAAATCATACAAGACCTCACAATCCGATCCACTACTAAAGAATCTTCTACTAGGGTCAAAATAGATATAGGCATAGATAAAGTCTTGCTAGTCAACCCTAAACAAGGCAAATAGTGGGCGAAAACATATGAATAAATGGATCCGGGATCAAATAAAGCATAAGTTAGTCGACGACATATAAAAATTATGCCGGTATTCATAGCATCCGAGGCCTCTACCTCCGATCTCCTAGAGACCGCATAGAACTAACAATGACCACCACCTGGCTGACCACCATCCCTACCACCTATCCTGCCTCATGGGCCACCACCTCCTCGAGCTAATGGCTGAACTGAATGAATAGGATGAGCCGACTGAGCGGCTGGCTGATTTGTACCCTATTGGGGGAAATCTCTAGCATAATAACCAACAACACCACAATCACAACAAGTCCCTGACGGCCTAGATTAGCGAGATGAACTAGCAGAACCTGTATGGCCACTACGACTTGATAACCCAGATGCTGCACCTCTCGATGATTGACCACTATAGACCTATTGGCTACCCTGACCCTACTCAAACTGACACCCATTTGAAGACTAAAGTGAAGCCTGAATCGCTCGACTAGACTGACCTTGGTGCTACTACAGCTGATAACCTCGGCCTCACTGGCCTGAACCTCTACCACCCAGATGAGAACTACTGTAGCTACCCTAGTGTCGAGGCCTCTTATTTCTAGCCCCGAGCAAACCTACGGACTCTGTCAGGCTCGATAGGCATAATCATGGCCCTAGATGGAGCAAGTTGGTAGAAATGGGTCTCATACTATGATATGGTCATAAAACCCTGTATAAGCCTAGTGAACTGCTCCTTATGATGCTCTTTGTTGCTCTGTCACAAGAACATAGCCATGAATGCCTCATAAAACTCAAGCTAAGTCAACGGAGGTGATGACATGGCCTGCAAATAACCTGGGCCCTCCACTATAACTTAGCAAGGCCCTCTAGCTGATACGAAGTATATCCAACATCGTAAGTCTCCAGTAAACCCAAATGATACAATATCTCCTCACAAGTAGTAATGAAGTCATGTGGATCCTGACCAGAAGTATCTGCAAACCTCGGAGGTGCCAATCTCAGAAACCTACCCAACACCTTCTACTCTATCTTTGTCATAGCTGGGAGAGCAGCAAGAGGTTGTGCAACAGATGAAACCAGAATACGCTCGGCACAGGGAGCCACAGTAGTAGGCTGTGCTCCCAAACTCTGCACACCTAGAGCTGCCCCCTTAGCGGATGTCTATGCTGCCTTAGAAGGCCATTCTCCAATCATACCCAAAAGCTGAAGAAGTAAACCCCGAATATCTTAAGACTGAGCTGGGGCTGATGCTGGCAGCCTGGCAGTGAAGCTGATAATAGAGCTGGTGGCACCTGGGCTATCCCCTGGTCCACATTCTACTCGAGAATAAACTCGGGCTCATACTCAGACTCAACCTCGACCCTAGAAGCTCTAACAGGTGCCGCTGTTGTGGCACATCCTCGACCCCTACCTATACGACCTCCCCGACCCCTAGCTAGTGTCAGGGGTGCTAGTTTCAGAGGCTCATCCCTGCCTAATGCCTAGGATCTTATACAAACCATCTATGGAAGAATGAACTAGAACAAGTGAGATTTTAAGAAACTTTTAGGGATATTACACACGATGCAGAAGCAATAAGAGAGTCATATTTTTTAAGATGCCACTATAGCCTCCCAAAGATTTAGTACGGACGTCTTCACCTCGATCTGTAGGACTCTACTAGGCATTGGATCCTATACTGATAGAACTGGTGAAACCTAGGCTCTGATACCAAGCTGTCACGACCTAATTTCTCAGTCATAATGGCACCTACAACCACTCAGTAGGCAAACCAATCCCCGTAGCCCAGAACGGTTAGTAATGGGCTATTATCTAGCAGGTAAGTGGAAGAACAGTAAGAAAAGATGCGTAAGCAAGGGCGATAAGTAAAGAAAGTGAACAATAGGAGTATATATGTATAACATATGGAAGCTAAACCAAACCCAAAACCTGGTATCATAGTATAGAGCCGGAACTATATAAGCAGAGTACAAAGGGATCCAAAAAAATAAATACAAATATCTCCGAGTAGTAAGAGAGTACATAATACAAAAGACAAACTAAAAGCTAAGCTTCGGTCGCTAAGAGCTCACCCTCAGTCTGGGAAAGTCCAAAACCTCCTCGCATGAGTCTCCATGAGCTAACAACGATGGTCCACACTAGGATCTGCACCAAAAGATGCAGAGTGTAGTCTGAGCACCCAATGCAAAGCAAAAGGTACCCAATAGTTATCAGAGTCCGACTGGACACATATAAGATAAAAGAGCAGTAATAAGCAGAATATAAACAAATAGTCATAGAAAATAATGAATAAGTACACAAAAGTTAGCACGGAAGGAATACAAGCAGAAAATGACATACATGACTAGCTACTAGAACATATATCACAGGCAGAGGTGAAAGGAAGAAATGGCACGCCTGAGATCCTTGCAAAAAAACAATATATAAGAGAAGTTTTTAGAAAATGGGCGGTATACTGGTAACCTCAACTAAAATGAGAAGAAAGAAAGCAGAAAAGCGATAGCGTGCTCGAAGACACGAATAATAACCAACCCATGCTACATAATACTAGTCTCAATATCCAGTTAAAATAAGGAATCAACATAAGTAATCATAACTCGATAAAGAAATAATAAGTCTACAAACCCTCCGGCATCCCATACTACCAGAGCGTACACTCAGCAAGCAGCAAACAAGGGTGGAACCTCACACAAATGAATGGTATGATGCATGATGAAACTGAGGTGGAACAGTAACTCTGTATGTACCTCCTCCGGCACCTAAAAGGCCCAGTAGGTAGGTTCCATAGAAGGACAGTGCCCATATACCTCAACTCCACCGTATACCCCTCCTCCGGCACATGCATCCCAAAGCCTCTGGTTTGGATCATCAAGGTCCATGGAGGTCCTCGACCACATACTAAATCTCAACATAGTCGCCTCAAGTGGTTCAAGATCCAATCTAGTAGCCCAAAATCTTTAATATGCATGCCCAAACTCTGTCCAGTTCTAAAACAGTAAAGTAAGTCTCAAAAACCCATCAAGGGTGCCCAGACATAATCGGGTCTAAAGCTCGGTTCGATCGAGTCTAGGATCACCTAAAATTATTAGAAAACCAAGTTTAGCACTATGGCCCAGTCGAGTCTAGTAATTGTAAGAAAACTGTGATAAAGACCATCTTTTAACTCTTTTACCCCAAGAAGATCACGTAAGTCAGTTCCAAACAATTTCAAAGTCATTTCAGCCGAAAATGTGCCCCAGGGCCATGCAAAGTTTAGAAAACCAATAATAGTGGGAGCGAAGCCAAAACCATAGTAAAATCAAGTAGAAATCCCTTTAAATGCATGATAAATAACATGCTCAATAACAAATAGAAGCCCAACGGCTCACAATCAATCTACAGGCCCTGCACAGGCTCCAATCGCTCTACAACACATATAACCAGCCTAAGATCATGATATTGATGTCCGGAACTCATGAACATTCCCATATAGCCCCCTATCTATGTTCCAGAGTCAATATAAGGTCACACAAGACTGAAAGGGTAATAATATCATCTATAACAAATGCTACAAACATCGGAGAAAAGAAATGAGTCAGACATGAAGAAGCAATCAAGGTCTGTGGTACCAAGCTAACTAACCCAACCCAAGGATGCCCATTAGTACAACTTTATCCTATATATGTGAAGTCTAGGGAATTTAAACCATAACCTACCTGTCGTCCGATGACAAGCTACTGGAATGATGATGTTTAAGCCTGAACTGCTCCGAGAAGCTCCAAACAGAAATCATACTATCAAGAACATAAAATAAACATTAAAATGAGACTAACGATACCTATAATACTATACTTCTAGCCGAGTCAAAATTCTTGTCAAAAGCGAGCCCGCAGGGCCCATAACCCGAAATCAAAAATGAAAAAAAGCACGACAATCACAGTAATACTAAGGAGACATGCTCTAAAATTGAGAAAATTTGGCATAGGGAAAGGCACCAAAATAGCCCGCTCAAGTAGGAGTTAAAGGATGGAATTTTAAGAATGAAATCCGGAAATTGAGCAAAAACAACTTACCACAACGAGACAAAATATGCCAAGGAAGTGAATTTAACGAACTCCCGAACATGCAATCACAAGAGGGCAGCTCCTACAAAGGATTTCCAAGCTTTAAGAATTAATCAACAACGGAGGAAAATCAACTTTGGGGAAGAAAGGGGACTTACCAAATGTCAAGGAAGCAAGATTTCTTGATAAATAATTGGATTCTCCAAGCTAGGAACTGAATGTAGCACTTTGGTAGAGAGGATTTTAAGTTTGGAGTTGGGAACAATTGAGAAACAACGCTGAAAAAACGAATGGCCAAACAATATATAGTTGTTGGCCATGGCTTATGCGAACGCGGCCTAGGCGAAGGCCAAAGAGAGTGGCGACATTCCACGGCCTATACGTAGGTGGCCATGCCCCGCATAGGCGAAGACCAACTGTGGTGCGACTGGCTTGCCTTGTGCATAGGCAGCTAGCCCACGCATAGGCAAAGGCAAATAGAGGGGCGGCATGACCTTACCTTGTGCGTAGGCGAAGGACAAGTTGTTTCCATGACTGCAACAGCTGCTAACACCAAAGTCACAATAATATTTTCTCTGACGGACCCTTGAAAATACATCTGGGGTTCCACGAACATAAATGAGCTAAGCTATTTGACTAAAAAAGACATTTCAGATTTAATGGAATCAACAAAAATTCCAACGAATATTGATACGATGAAAAATGGGCCCCACGCCCAAGAACCAATTTTAGGCCAAACTTTTCAAAATGGAACCCCATGGCCTAGAACGAGTCTGAAAGCCTCGAGACCCAAACTAAAGGTTCCCCTAGCCCAAAGTCGATATTCCAGAGCTAACAGCATGGTCAGAATTTCCATATGAGGCCATCTTATTTGAATATTGATCAAAGTCAAACTTCCAAGTTTACCTTGGCTAGAAACACAAAACCAAGGAAAAACTAAACTGAAAGCTCCCAGACCCCAGTCAAGGGTCTATCGAGACTAAAATCTATACTCCGGAGCTAATAGAACTATCAGAATTTAATTCCGAGTATGTTTACTAAGAATGTTGATCGAAGTCAATGAATTTCTAAGTTAAGCTCTAAAACAGGGGAAACGGCCATAATGACCAAACGAATGGCCAGGGTACTGAACCATCGGTCCCACCAAGCTATAAATAACTTAGGGCTGCTACAGGCAAGCTCTAACAGTACAAAAGAAGCGCAAAACCAGAAGGGTCATTACAAGATTGTTCTAAGGAATGTTGTTTGTTCTACCATTGCTCTTTCTCATACCCCTTTTATCATCATACTTAATTGATATGGACTCTCATATGATCATATAAGTTGTATTTGAATATTAATATTAAGTTAATTCACATAATTTATTTTTATTTATTTAATTATTATATTTTTAGGTCACATTTTAGAGTTTTAGGATCATTACTTGTCCTTACACCATTTTGATTATGTATAAAATTGTTGTGAACTTTCAAATAATGTAACTAACTTGTTTACAATATTTTCATGTTATTAATTTCCTTAATTTAATTAATTATTATCTTTTTAGCCATATACAAGTGCTAGTCTATATACCCTATCGGTCGATTATAGATTACATGCAAGGAATATTATATACGAGGATCTTGTCTATAATATATTTATATTAACTTATCTAATTAAGCTTATTCTATTATTATATTTTTAAGCCATACAAGGTGATAGTCGAGCATCAACCATGCTGTTTGATTGAAATACTGGAATAATATATAAGTGATTTTGCATATAGTATATGATAAACTATATTTATGATTGATTGTAGATCTTTTCAGTCTATTATTTAACTCCAACGATAATAAGAAAAACATATTTAACTTTTTCAATGGTAACAATATTAAAATTTCTTACTATTCCAACAGTAATAATCTATTTGTTGCCTATATAAGTGACTCCTCTATTCTTTTCTTCATCCACTCCTCCATGCTCTTTTATTTTAAACACCTACAATGTCTGAATTATTTCAAACATCTAAAATAAAAAAGACTTATATGTATTATTGCGGTGATCCAGCTATCTTGAAGACATCATGCATCGATAAAAATTCAGGTCGCAAATTTTATAATTGTACTGTTGAAAAAGTTAGTTTTTTTATAAAAATGATGTATGAATTTTTTCATGAGGTTTATGTAATATAATCATCTAATTATTAATTATTTATTAAGTATAATGATGGATATTCTTATTTTAAGTTGATTGACACATAAACATCAAGCTGCCCATCAACAATTAGTCCAGGACCTCAGACATCATCATTTTAATGCGTTGAAAAATTTGAAATACTTGAAAGGCTGAGAAAATCAAAAGAAAATAGGGATTTGCTTATGACTTTGTTTAAAGAATCAGAAGAAAAAATAGATCACTTGAAAGGATTGCTCAAAGACACCGAAATTGAGAGGGATCAACTAAAATAAAGGTTGATTGTGGCTGAAGAAAAGAAGAATGGCCTAAAAATAATGTTGTATGATTTATTGTTAGTATTGACAGTTTGGAAAGGTGTAATAGGAATTTAGTGAGATTGAATAATAAAAGTATCGACTACTCTACATTTTTATTTGTATGTATATCTATTTTATTTAAGGTCAATTATACGCAACATCGACCCAAAGTCGATGATCAATAGTGACAGCCGTCTATAATAATTTATCAGCACTTCTATAATTAATTATAGTAACCTATTACTACCAGTATATAAATGACAAACAGGTTTATAATAACAATTCTACATAAAACTTCACAACAAAATAACATAAAATCATAAAAAAATAGATTCATAAATAATTCATAAAACTTATATAAAAAAATTTCATGTTTTTCAACTCATCCATTAAAAAAAATATCAAACTAAAACTTGGTTGTCTTAAAACATCAAATAGCTCACAATCAAAGCCTAGACAGCTACAATACTATGATGAATGCTTACACTCAAATGATGAATATTTTCAAGACGTATATGATAATGAAAGAAGGGACGATATCTAAATAATTTGCTGAAATTTTCATTTTCGCGACTTCGTCAATGGTAAAAAAACTTTCATAAATTGTTGCTCCTAACTTTGTTAAATATTCTCATAAATTATTGCTGCTAACTTTGTTAAATAAAACTTTGATGGTACTTCAGAGTATCACAACAATGAGGTTTAGATGTTTACTCTATCATAAATTATTTTGTAGTAAAGTGATGCAGCTAGCGGACCTGCTTCACCCATAGAATTAAGAAGATCAGCTAGTGGTAGTCATCCTAATCATGACAACCAATGAAGTTATGTGCAATTATATTAGACAATTAGGTAGGGTAGTTGATTGAATGTAGCAGATCCTTTATGATTAATGATCGAAGTAATGTTAAATTTTGAGACTAATGATAATACTGATGTTAGAGTGGATGTATTTAATGTTAGTTTTTGAAACTAATGATAAGACTTATGTTTGTGTCCAATGATTGAAATAGAGATGTTTAAAGTAAGTTTTGAGACTATTGATAATATTTGCTTTATGTTAATGTCTTTATGCCTTGTATATTGATATTATTTGATTTTAGTAAGCAATTTAAATAATAAATTGATGCTTCATTATATTAATATATTAAAAATTAGATCAATCAGCTTTGAAGTAACAATTGTCCGAAAAGTATTAACAATAGCGGAGGTTGAAAATTCCAACTAAATAAACACATTGTAGGGGTTTCAATCCCCACAATCTTTTTTATAAAAAGATATTAAATAAATAAATTTATGAATCATGGGGCTTAAACCGTCAGTAGATACCCGCTGTAATTTATAACGGCGGTCGACAAAAAACCTTCATAAATAATTTTTGGCGAATAATATTGCGAGGGTTTTGAAGACCGTTGTGAAACCAATTTGTGGGGGTTGTTAACCACCACAATATATTAAAATGACCGTCACAAATAAAGCATTTTTTGTAGTGTCATATGATTTATTTTTTAAAAAATAAAAAGAGATAAAGGTTAATAATATGAAGGTATAATAAGTATTTAAAGTGTTCAATAAAAAGGGAAGAATGTCAATAGTTATAAGTTGGAGGAGACTTTTAAAGCAAAATTGAAGGGAAAAATGATTTTCACCCATATGTTAATTTTTATTTTAATTTTTTGTTAGTAATTTAAAATATCATATGCCTTCAAGTAATGTCACATTTCATCTCATGGGGTACTTGGTGGATAATTTTGACATTATTTTGATAGTATATAGTATATAATGAACATCTTTGATGATGATTGGTGGATAATTTCAACATTATGATTGTTGTTAATAGCTTATAAATATTAGCTTTGAAATTTGAACAGTCCATGTTGAATAATACTCAAATAAGTAAACTAAAATGTACCCTGGTTTAAGAAAAAATAGTTTATAATTTTCTGAAGAAAAAAAATGATTATAAAATCTAAAACTCATTGCGGACTTTGCGTAGTATAAAAGGGAAATAAATGATGTACGTTGATCGAACCAATCAGATTGATAATTTTCTACGTATTACTTCCTCCATCCCATATTAGTTGGTTACTTTTACTTATACATGCATCTTAAAAAATTATAAATGGGAAGGTATACTAATTCACTCCTTAAAAAACTTTTTTGGAACTTTACAAATAAGTTTTCACACTTTTAAAAAGAATTAATTGCAAGAATAGTATGACAAAAATTTAATTAATTCTCTTTTAATTTAGTAAGGTGGACAATTAATATGGGATAACTATGTTTAGTAAGGTGCGCAACTAATATGGTACGGAGAGGGTACTAATTTTGCGTGTGGACACGTGATTTTTTACCCTTTCCGAGTAGTAATCCATTTTTAGCTTTAAATATTTAATATAAGTCTAATCTTTATTTCAATTTTTTCTTTCATCTTTAGTAGGTTTAATTTAAAAAATTGTGAAGAAATATTTCAAAAAAGAAAGTCACATTTTAGGATAAGTTTTTTTTTTTACTTTTCTAATAAAAAAGGGAAAATTTCTAAAAAGATATGTTCTCTTTTAATTTAAATTTTTATAAATAAATTAGTAAATTTTATTATTTTCATAATTATATTTTATTTTAGTATAGCTATTTAATTTATATTATATTTTTATTAATCCTAAATAGTTAACTAATCTTTATATTATATTTTATATATGTTCAATTTTTTTTTTTACTAATACTAAAACCCCTACCCCCACTCACCTGCACACTTGAACCTTCCCCACTTCCCTCACTTCCTACAATTCATGCGCACACACACGAGCACACACACCCAAGAAGCAAGGACTAGCACCCGTTTTAGTGGTAGAAAAAGAAAAACTGAACAAGTTGCAAGTACCTCCAAAAGAAAAAAAATTATAGAGGAAAAAACGACGTCAAACTCAAAAACCATGGATGATATTGATGAGGGTAGTGATGATATTGATGAGTCTAGTGATAGAGATGTTGCTGAGGATAGTGGGAGAGATGGTGATGAGGATGATGATCTATTGTCCTTGTCAATTTGTGCAAGACACATTTTTGGTGAGAGGTATAACCTCAGTACATGGATGGATGAGCTTGGATCCTTTCCAGCAAAGATATCCGTTAGGTCTAGGATGACTTTATAGCATCAATTTAGAAGAGTTCTAAAACAGCAAAGAATTAAAAGCAAATTCAAATGTTCATGCTTTGAACGTTTGAGACATATGCCAGATTATCTCAAGTTCAATGAATAAATGGTCCATTATATGCTTTTGCATCGTGTGAAGGAGGATAGCATATTGCATGAGATATGATTCTGTGTGCATGACAAGCCTGCATGTTTTGGCTTGAAGGAATCTGCTCTGATCACGGAGTTAAATTATTCATCTTATTCTCGTGAATTAAAATTAAACAAGGTGATTGAGAATGATGCAAAATTTTGCAAGAAGATTACCAAGAACAAGAACATTATAGGATCAAAGTTGTTATAGTTGATTAGAGGAGATAGGATGGATAAGGAGGATAAGTTTAAATACTGGTTAGTGTGATTCTTGCATTTGATGTTGCTTGCAAGGGATACATCCAAGAATGTGGACAATGACTATGTTAGCATGGTGGACTCTTTGAGTTTCTTTGAGAAGTACCCTTGGGATAAGGAATCTTTTGAGTTGACCTTGGACTATCTGAAGAACAAGACAAAATTAAACTGGCAGAAGACATACATCTTGAGAAGAACAATGCCGCTTATGCTCTCTACGATTTTTTTTGGGCATTCATGATATATATTATCAATCATTAAAATAATTTATTATAGACTCTCTTTTATTTATGCAGTATATTATAGACTGGAATCCCTTTTTTTATTTATTATTACTTTGATTATAGATTTGAATATACGAGGCTTTTTTCCAGCTTGGACAAAATGCTGAAAAAATAATAAATTTTTCTTTGCCCATTCCCAGGATCCTTAGATGGCACACTTTAAAATTTGATAAGATTGTTGAAGGTGATCTATATAAGTATAAAGGAAGTACAACGATATGAAAGTATGAAATTATCTTTTATTATTTAGTAATAATGTTGAAATAGTCAATGATGTTATGCTTTTGTTATATTTGTCTTTTTATAGATTGTGCACCCGTATCTCACCCCTGTTGTTCGTGAGATGGAGCAGGATTACATGCTAGAATTCAAGCCATACACAAACGAGGTGAAGGAAATATACATTGATGCCGTAAAGGCTGCTATGCATGGTGTGACTATCCTCACTACATCGATTGAGAGCGATAATGTATATGATGATGAGGATTTTGATGGTAATTCTATCTCAATACATGTTAGTGACCGTACAAAATGCAGTGGTGAAAAGACAGTGATGGACAGATCTGTTGATACGGAACTACTTCAGCATGTGACATTTCTCGAGAATGCAGTGAAGGACATTGTTTCATTCATCAACGAGAAAAGATTGAGGAGAAATGTGAAGAACAAGAAGAAGCAACAGGAGCTAGGTAAGCTACTTTATTTTTTGTTGTTTTTATTTTTTTGTGCCATTTTACAAATCAATCCTTTTTAAAAAAATACAGTTCACTCCCCTAATCCTTCAGTCCAGGTGAACCTCAAAGAAGCTTTTAAAGCAATGGAAGTTGAAGATCCAGTTTTAGAGCTCCCCAATGAAGCAGTTGTTCAAAATGAGAAAGAAATAATTGAAAAAACTATTGAATCTGCTGTTCAAGAAGAGGAGAAGGCAGATGAAAATCTAACCCCCGATGAATTAGTTGTTAAAAAAAAGGAGAAAACAAATAATGAAGAGGACAAGGAAGAAGAAAAGGAGGAAGAGGACAAGGAAAAAGAGAAGGCAGATAAAAAGAAGAAGAGAAAGAAGAAGAACACAAGGTAGAAGAGAAGGAAGGCAGAGGAAAAGGAAGAAGAGAAGGCAGATGACAATGCAGAAGAGAAAGAGGCAGAGGACAAGACAGAAGAGAAGGAAGCAGAGGACAAGGCAGGAGAGAAAAAAGAAGAGGACAAGGCAAAGAGAAGAATGGTGAAGAACAAGATAAGGCAAGTGAGAAAGTGAATGTGAGGTTATTGTTGATAAGATCAACAATGAGGAGGTGAAGGCAAGTGATGAAGAAAAAGAGAAGTGACCACACTTCTCTTGGCATTGAGAATGAGAAGAACATGAACCATTATTGTAATCTGAATCGCTCATTATAACAGAGGTTTTTTGCTTAAAAGTTTTGCTTGGGACAACTCTTAATCAGGGATTAATAGACTGCTACAAGACACAAAAAAATTTAACCTCTAGTCAATATGTCATTATTCTTCAGCTCCAGAAATTTATACCAAATTAAGCATAGGTAACAGATACAACAAACCAAAGAGGCTTGCAACATCACAAGTATATTATAATTCACATCACAAGTACTCATAAAGAGAGTTTTAGTGAAAGATATTACCAAAGAGAGGGATGAGGAGTAATTTCATGTGGAGAGAAATTGCATAATATAAGTGATACGCCCAAATTACAACTCCAATTACGAAGCGTAAGCGGTCGTCGTCAAATATAGAATCCAACAGAGGTTGGGGTCGATTCCACAGGGAATAAGGTGCAAATTAAATCGATAGTGAATCAAATGACTAGTAGTCGATAGTTTCCGGTAAATTGGGGGGTGTTGTAGAACAATATTTTAACCAAAGCAAATAATAATGCGCGATTTATAATCAATATGAGAGTGAACTAGGGAAGTGTTCACCATGGCGTCGTAACAATTTTGACTCAAGGCTTGACCGGGTTCTCTCTATATGCACATCACGATGTGATTGAATTCATGGTGTCGTCTAAACGTTTCTCAACCAATTAGACAAATTTCCTTTTCAATTCTCTCGAACTTGAAAAGGTAAACTTTATTTTTTCAATCCTAAACATCAAGTAGATTAATCTAGTTACAGCATTAATCATGAGACGAGAGTTGGTAGTCTCGAATCCTTGTAGTTAATCAAATTTCCCGGTTTTAATCTCTTTACTCAAGCAAATTAAACCTAGGTATGTTCTAATGTTTGCAACCACTAGAAAACGTTAGTAAGTGAATGATTAACCACGTGACAACATAAAGATTAAACCCTACGCTACCCGGAATCTATATTGCTACTTTTGCCATGGCTCCCACAACCCTAGTTGTGGGAAGTTAGTTACTCATGTTTGCAAAACGAAAGAATGAAGAAATAGTATTCATAATAATAAGAAAGAGTTCTTACAAAAGAGATGAACACAAACTTCAAGCTTTTCAAGAACAAGAGTCTAAAATCCCAAGAACGATCAAGAACAAGATGATCAAGAAGAAAAACGTGATTGTGTAGTGTTTTCCTCTCGAATTCTCGCTCAAAATAATCCTAGAACTATTGGGTAATGAACTTGTAATGAATGATAATGAAATAACCTAACCTAGGGTATTTATAGGAGTCCAGGAAATAAACTCAAAAACGTTCGGAATCCGCGTCGCGCGTACTGCCTCAACTTGACGGTCTGGGTGACGGACCGTCGCATGCTTGACGGACCGTCACAGTGGCCGTCGCCACTAGGCAGTGTGCTGCCTCATCTTGACGGTCTACTTGACGGACCGTCGCATGCTTGACGGACCGTCACAGTGGCCGTCACCACTAGGCAGTGTGTTGCCTCAACTTGACGGTCTACTTGACGGACTGTCGCATGTGTGATGGCCCGTCATGGTGGCCGTCACTCTTAACCAGTGGCGCTCTTTTGATCATTTTTCCTTCCTTTTCTACGTTTGTCGCTATTTCCTGCAATTCCAACATAAAACATCAAAAACGACAACGGTTGCTTGCAAACTCACAATTATTCTTAGTTAAAGGAGTCAAATGTGCCGTAGAATGGCGGCACATCAACACCCTCAACTTAAAACGTTCGCTTGTCCTCAAGCAACATGACAACAAAAACAAAAAGACGACTCAACTAAGACTCGTGTCACTAGCAAATCATGGCCCTTCAACAGTTTATCCGATTTTAAATCAAGCCACCCCCCGGTAGCACACAAATGTATTCAACATTAACTTGCAAGGATCCAACCATGTCATTCCGATATGATAGAACATTATGCATACACACGCGCCGCTATCCTAACAGTCAATAGATAATACGGAGATCTTGGTGCCCTCACCACAAAGAAGTCCCAAACACAGAATTTAGGACTAGGTAAGACGCTCGCACTCACAAACGATTTCAAATAGTGCACATGCGATGCCATAGGCTTGCCCTTACTATTCTATTTCAGTTCTTTAGAAAGCCGCTCGGGATCACTACAGGACTTGTTTTGGTTTGTAATGAGGCTTCGGGTGTAGATAGGATACGTTTGGGGAATAGTGACTAAACCCTCCTTGGAATCACCGACCTACTATTTCCACATAACTTTACTTTGTCCATCCTTATTCACCTCGTTATTTCCTTGTTTCTTGCAAACAAGTGCGGCCTCTTTATTTTGACAAATCTTTTTATTTCTTTTTCTCTCTTTTACATCTCCTTTTCGTTTCTTTTTCTTTCTTTTCTTAGACACACACCCGGAGTTTTCATTCTCTTCACAACCAATCTTATCCATCCAAATTTTCTTATCATTTGCCTCTATAGTAGCCACCCTCAACTTAGGCTGATTGCCTGAGTTGAGGTGCACGATGTCCAAGGAAGGACCAGGGCCAAAATAGTGATTCAAAGTTTAAACAAGGAACGGTGACTAGTTATTGAAAGAACAGGGTCAATTGTTGGCTCAAATAGGGATCAAAGGGATTATTTACATTTGGACGGTCTTATAGGCTAGGTGGACTGCACACAAAAAGGGCATGTGATCCTTTCCTAAGCAACCAACTTCAAACTTAACAAAATAGACCGTGCAAGTTCTAGATGCATGCACAGAGTAAGAATTTATAACAATATGCTCACACACACTTGGCACCAAGAACCATACCACTACCAACTATCAAGACAACAACTCGGCTTAAGCATACTTATTCCAATCATAACCACACAATGACATCCAAGGATCTAGACAGTCAATCATTTCAAACATAAGTACAAAATCTTTTTCAGAGGGGGCTCCTTTTAGTTAAATTTTCAAACAGCCATGCTTGCTACGGACATCACAATTTTTAAAATTTAAACGACAACCTAAACATGCCGGTTCTACTAGATAGAACACCGGAGGAAAAGAAACACGGCAACAAAAACCTCCGGTGGTGGTACTCCTACCCCTAACAAAATAATTTAGCATTGTCCTCAATGCTAAAGGAAACATATATTCAGAATAAAGGAATAGGGGTACCTGGGAAACCTAGGTTTCCGTATGCGGCTCATCATCATCTGTGGTCTTTTCAGACTGGTACAGCACTGGAAGATGCCCCACCTGCTTGGGCACGCACTCTTTCCTGTCGCAGCTGCTCATCTATTACCGACCGCTGCTTCGCGACCTCTAACTCGTCCTCCTCAGCTGATATCTTTTTGTGCTTTCTCTTCTTTGATTTCTTTACCCCACTTTCACCTGTTTGGGGTTCACTGATTTTCAGCGGCCGACCCATCAAATCCACTATCGTGGGTTCTTCATCCAAGTCCACGAACTCCGAAGTCTCCTCATAAAGCGCTTTTTCTTGCTTGAGGGCTGTGATATCATTTTTCACCTTTTTTAGCTCCGCATCAAATCTCGCCAGGTCCGGGATGCTCATTTCATTTAGCCTTGCATCCATCCGGGTTTCCATCACATCTACCCTTGCGCGCAGCCCCTCAAATGGATTCAGAGCCTCCCGTATTGCTTTATCAATGGTGGGTTTAAACAAGTCCGTCCATGCAGCAATTTGTTTATCCAATTGCTTCTGCTTTTGCACCATTTTAGCAAAGTTTCGGGGGTTCATGTGATATTCTGGTAGTAGAGGAGGCCTTGCCGCAGTGCCGGAGCTTTCAGCAGTTGCTCTCGTTGTCTGTGAAGTAATCGGATCAAACACCACAAGTGGAATTTCTGTGCCAGATGGGGTGTCGGTTGCCTCGGAGGTGGTTGTGGTTGGCTCCTCGAAGATCTGAGGCTTATGAATCCTCATTTCAAACTTAGTGTCATCCTTCGATTTGTCAATATTCTGCCTTGATGACGCTGTCACTTGCTTATCAATACCATCCCATATTGGCACCTCTGCACTCCTGCATAACTCAGTCACTAGACACGGGAACGGCAAAGAAGAAGTAGTTTTGATGGCTCTGGTCCGCATCTCGTCTGCAATTATTATTCCGAAGTTGATGACGTACCCGGCTATCAAGCTTGCCACAAGGATGGCTCTTCCCTCATCCAAATTATTGTCTCCTCCTGTTGGAAATAACCTGAGCCGCACAACCGCCCACCAAAACTTGGCTACGAAGCTTAGTGATTGCTTCGATATTCGTCCCCTCTGAGTCAGCCAAGAAGGTGAGCCATCAGTCAATGTTCGGGCCAACCACGGTCTCTGCGAGTAGGCGTTGGAAATCTTGTCATGGAACTCTGGCATGTCAGGTGGAGGGATGTATTCCGGGCCAAAGAGGACTCTGTTGATCATTTCCCGTGAGATGTCCACTGGTTTACCCCGAACTGGCACCCTGTCCTGCCTTGGTGCTGATTTGACCCCTTTTCCTGGCTCACATTTGCTTTCCAATAGTGCCAAGTAGTTGGCATAGAATTCCCGGACTAGTTCTGGATAATAGAATCCCGGGGGCGAGCTCATCCACTCGAGCTGATACCTCTGGTACTGTGTCTGAAGAACTGGGTATTCAGACAGATCTGTGGTCATGATTTGCACTTCTTCAGCTATCGGTCTTTTGTGGCTTCTCGACATCGTTTTGGTAAGACCCTCAAGATAGTGCTTCTGAGCCTCCTTAAATGCCCACCGGATCGATTCTCTGTCCGTGGGTGCACTCCCTGCAATTTTGGTGGTTTCGGGGCCACCTACATCCTCCGGATTGGGGCTGGAGCTACCACTTTCATCCGATCCACTACCGCTCCCCGAATCACTGCTAGATGACCCACTCTCCTCTTCAGACTGGGAGACTTGGGTGGTTCTTCGTTTAACTATCCTGGTTTGGTAAGTCGGGGCTGCAACTATTTCTTCGTCGCTACTCGGTTCATCAATTAGGGTCCGAGTTGTAGCGATCCTTTCTTTCTTCTTTAGTGCTTGACCGCGACGCGGTTGTTGTTTTGGGGCCATGTACCTGCACGTGAACGAGTTCAAACATGTGAGAACAGGAGAACACAATATAATACGTACTGTCTCAGAGTGACGGTTTGGGTGACGGTTCGTCACAGGTGTGATGGACCGTCACACCGACCGTCACTTTGAGACAATTGGTCTGTCTATTATTGACGGCTTGACTGACGGACCGTAATGCATGCGACGGGCCGTCACGCCAACCGTCACTGCTAGACAGTAAATTTTCTCCTTCTTTGAGGCATTTCATCGAACACCTTGTGCTCTTTTCGGGATATTGCTATTTTTTTGTGGTATTTGATTTCATACGATCACCACCCAACCAATAATTAATCTCATGGGTTACTCAAGACTTCACCCATGTCAATCTTATGATTTCAAACAACAATGATACCCCATTTCTACCCAACAACATTTTACATCATCTCAATTTCATAAATATACAAACCCAACTATTTCCTTCGTATTTCTTCATGCTTACTCAAATAATCTCAACGATAAAGAGTTCAGAATCATACCTTGATCTTGTTAGGTAGAAGAAATCGCTATTCCCTTTTGATTTATATGAACCGATGGACAACTTAGCGGGAATTTGTTGGTTTGGTGCGTTTTGAACGATGGTGAAGAAAGGTACTTGGGAGCAAATTGTAGACCAACTTGGGGAGGAGACGGATTGTGGTTTTTAATGGAGGTTTGGAGTTTGAGATTAGAAGATAAGTGGTAAAATGATGAAGATGAAATTAATATACTCGGACGGGTCGCGTTGGTTTTGGGTCGGGTTGCTTTTAAAATAAAAACTTACCTGATGCGGCTGCCTAGAGTGACGGTCCGTCAACTCCTCGATGGTCCGTCACTTGGGGCGTCACATTTAGGCAGTGAGCATTAATATTTTGTCAATTTTGTGATGGTCCGTGTGACGGTCTGTCGTACAGTTGACGTCCCGTCAACGGTCACCGTCACTCTTAGACAGAACCTCTGATACGTCCACTCTTTGTACCTGCACACTCAACGCACACATTAACCAATTCTAACAAATCAAATTTTTCTAAGACTATACTACAACAACAATTTATGGGTTGCCTCCCATACAGCGCCTGATTTAACGTCGCTGCACGACGCGGGTGTCTTGATTACTCAGACTTCATACAGATACACCAGAGACATAACATGTACCTCCTCCGGGTGGCCCAGATATTGCTTTACTCTCTGCCCATTTGCTTTGAACAACTCACCATCATTATTTTCGAGTTCGATCGCACCGGATGGGAATACTTGGTGTACTTTGAATGGTCCGGACAATTTGGATTTGAGTTTCCCGGGAAATAATTTAAACCTGGAGTTGAACAACAATACCAAGTCCCCTACCTTGAACTCCCTTTTCTCAATCTTACTGTCATGGTACAGCTTCATTCGTTCCTTGTAGAGAGCGGACCTCTCATATGCTCGCAATCGGAACTCGTCCATCTCATTTAATTGTTCCAACCTTAGTTCTGATGCCTCTTTCCAACTGAGATTTAACTTTTTGAGCGCCCAAAGGGACTTGTGCTCGAGTTCCACGGGCAAGTGACACGCTTTACCAAAAACAAATTGGTAAGGGGACATACCTATTGGCGTCTTAAACGCTGTTCGGTACGCCCAGAGTGCGTCATCCAGCTTCCTCGCCCAATCTCGCTGGTTCACATTCACAGACTTAGCCAAGATCTCTTTAATCTCCCGGTTCGACACCTCGACTTGCCCACTGGTTTGGGGGTGATAAGGTGTGGCTACCTTGTGTTGCTTCACTCTATATTTTGCTAGAGCAGCCCGGAACACCTTATTACAAAAATGTGAGCCTCCATCACTGATGATTGTGCGAGGGGTGCCAAACCGAGCAAAGATGTTTCTTTTTAAGAACGCCACCACACTTCTCCCTTCGTTATCGGCTAAAGCAACCGCCTCTACCCACTTCGACACATAATCCACCGCTACCAAGATGTAGCGGTTCCCGTAAGAACTTTCAAACGGGCCCATGAAATCTATTCCCCATACGTCGAACAATTCAACCTCGAAAATAGTGGACATGGGTAGCTCTTGTCGGTGAGAGATTGCTCCTCTTCGTTGGCATTGATCACAGAACTTGGAAAATTCATATGAATCTTTCTGGATTGTCGGCCAATAATAACCACACTGTAAGATCTTACGGGCGGTTCGATTACCCGCATGATGTCCTCCAACTGGGGACGAATGGCAAGCTTGCAAGATGCTTGTCATTTCCGCTTCCGGTACACATCTCCTCACTATGTTGTCAGCACACAACCGGAATAAATACGGCTTATCCCAGAAAAACTTACTTGCATCATGAAGAAACTTCTTTTTCTGGTGGAAGTTCAAATCTTCCGGGATCATGTCACTCACCACATAATTTGCGAAGTCAGCGTACCAAGGCACCATATCATGTGACGCAGCCATCACCTGCTCATCCGGG
>QJPP01005110.1:0-88582 GCA_003996215.1 Jaltomata sinuosa
GATCTCTAATCAAGTTTTAGAAAGTATACAAGGAAAGTTAGAAAGTCAAATCCCCATTTATATGTGTTTGGTATGTTGAGTCCAACACCTAGTAAGCCAAGGCTAAAGAAGTTATCTAAATGAACCTTCATAAATAACAAGAATAGCTTTGAAGGTCAATCTAGTAAACACTTATTATGCGTGGTTTGCGTGTTAGTGTGCACCGAGGTGCTACTGCCATATTGAGGCTATTATATACATAGTGTGCACCGAGGTGCTACTGCCATATTGAGGCCATTATACACATAGTGTGCACCGAGGTGCTACTACCATATTGAGGCCATTATATACATAGTGTGCGCCGAGGCGCTACTGCCATATTGAGGCTATTAAATATAGGGTGCGCCGAGGCGCTGTTATGGTTCAGTGTGGGTTATAAAGATTGAGTTGCAGCGTGAGTTAATGCATGTGTTGTGTTCTAAAAAGAATAAAGGAGAAAGAGCTTAACGAGTCTTACCAATTACAGTTTACAAGTTTCATATTTTATCTTGTTCAGATTTACTACTTGCGACTTGATTTTATGCTTCTACCTTACATGCCAGTACATTATTGTCGTATTGACGCCCCATTGCCTGGGGGCGCTGCATTCATGCCTGCAGGTCCAGACAGAAACCCAGATAGACCTCTTCAGTAGGAGTTGTGGAGTTCAACCATTTTGGTAAGCTCCATTCTTCCTGGAGCTGACGAGTCAGAGGTCTAGCTTATATTTTTGACCAGGTTATGTATATGTACAGCTTATGGGTAGTCCAGGGCCCTGTCCTGGATATGAGATATTTTACTTACTCCTAGAGGCTTGTAGACGTGTATATGTACATCAGTGTTGGGTATGGCCTTGTCGGCGTTGTTATTAGTT
This sequence comes from Jaltomata sinuosa, assembly GCA_003996215.1. Classification (NCBI taxonomy): domain Eukaryota; kingdom Viridiplantae; phylum Streptophyta; class Magnoliopsida; order Solanales; family Solanaceae; genus Jaltomata; species Jaltomata sinuosa. The sequence goes on from QJPP01005110.1 coordinate 893, forward strand.
ATCTACTATGATAATAGCCTGATAGGCCTTGAGTTGCTTAACTACTATTGAGCTTTCAGTGTTTCAAATTGTAATTCTTAGAGACCTTGTCGGTCTCAGACCCCCAGCAGGTTCAACAGAGATACACTCTATTTTGGCACCCTCGGCCTTTTGGGGCTCCGGGTGTCGGTCATGTCTCCCATGGTTTGGGGCGTGACAACTAATGATACCCATAATGCCGTAAACATAACCGGGTCAAAATCTGGGTCACAAACAGGCCCATAGGCCCCATAACCCAAAACTGGAAATGAAAGACATACACATGTTCCTTATCATCCCAGGAGCACATGCTCAAAATTTGAGGGGAAATGGACATGAAATGGGGCTAAAAAATAGCCCACCCATTTAAGGAATTAAGAGAAATTTAATGGAGAAAACGGGAAATGAAGAGAGGACTTACCCATCTTAGAAGTCGATAATCGATCAAGGATCATCACAATAATGCCCTCCAACCAGTAGGGAACAATTATGGAGGAATATGGAGTATTTATGGTGTTTGGCTATGGAGGTTCAGACTTCTTGTTTTTGAATAAGTGAAGAAGAAAACAAGGAAAAGCCAACTTAAGCTGACTACCTTGGCCTTCGCAAACGCGGCCAAGGCGTCAGCTTCGCGAAGAACAAAATGGGAGGCTGGCCAAATGCCCATCGTGAACGCGATCAAGGCCCGCGAATACAAAGAACAAACTTGGGGTGGCTGGAAATTACCCTTCCTAAATGCGACCACCCTCCGCGAATGCAATGAACAAAAAGGCCCATGACAACAACCAACTGTCAAGGGCAGATTTTTCACACTTTGGGTCCCCGAGAATGCATATGGGGTCCCGCAAACACAAATGACTTGAGCTATTCGACTATAAATGGCGTTCCGGATCCAATGGGAGGCTGGCCAAATGCCCATCGTGAACGCGGTCAAGGCCCGCGAATACAAAGAACAAACTTGGGGTGGCTGGAAATTACCCTTCCTGAACGCGGCCACCCCTCCGCGAATGCAATGAACAAAAAGGCCCATGACAGCAACCAACTGTCAAGGGCAGATTTTTCACACTTTGGGTCCCCGAGAATGCATCTGGGTCCCGTAAACACAAATTACTTGAGCTATTCGACTAGAAATGGCATTCCGGATCCAATGGAACTAATGAAAATCCCATTGTAGGTCAATTTAATGAAAAGTGGTCCCTACGACCAAAATCAACCTTTAGCCAACTATTTCCTAAATGAAACCTAATGGCCAAAATCTATTCCAAAAGCCTAGGGACCCGAACCAATGGTCCCTCTAGCCTAAAATCAACATTTCGAAGCTAACGACACTGATAGAATTTCAATCTGAGGTCATCTTCTCTGAATGTTGACCAAAGTAAACCAAACAAGCCCAACTGCCCTAAAAACATAGAATGAGAGAGAATTCCAAGCTGAAAAGCTCCCGAATACCAACCAAAGGTCCATCTAGAAAATTCTAAGCTCCAAAGCTAATGGAACTGCCAGAATTCAATTCCAAGCACGTTCACCAAGGATGTTGACTAAAGTCAATAATTTCCAAAGTTAAAAGCTCTAAAACCATGAATGGACAAAAAGACCAAACAAATGACCTGGGCGCCGAACTACCAGTTCCAGCAAGGCATAAATGACTTGGGACCTCTATAGGCAAGCTCTAACGGTACAATAAAGGTGAATGCATAAATGACCGGAAGGGTCGTTACATCAACTAGCATAATTGAACTTCAAAAATGTCATCGAGATGTTTTGCTAACAGTTGTTCATTATTAAGTTTCTTATCAAAACATTTTTGTTTAGTACTCCTCTTGTTTTACCTCCAAGCATCACGAAGAGCATCCATCGCCAACTTCTCTCCTTCTGTTGGAATTAAGAATTTTGACTATGCAAAACAAAATGTATTTAGCTTGAGTTAGTAATAACAGACAATAAATATACAATCTCAAATATTAATTTTTCTTACATTGACATAGTCCCATATTCAATTTTCATTTTAATATGACACAATATGCCAACTAGTGTACATCAAGGTGATAAATCTAGGATTCCTTGCAATTGTTCCTATAAAGCTGCTTAAGTTAGAAACTTTCTTGCCAGTTTGTCCCACTGCTTATCCTTTGTAAAATATAACCTCCTTTCTTTCATCTCAATTTCTTGCATGAATATTTTACATGTAGTTTGTCCTCTAACTTTTTTCTTCTCTGATATACCTAGATTGATGTAATAATCAAGAAATAAGAAAAAAATTAAAATGAGAAATAAAATTAAAAAGCTTAAGACATACCATTTGTATTGCAATCAATGTCCATATTCTCATCACTAGCACACTCATCCTCACCTATTTCTTCTTGTTCCTCAAGATCATCAAAACTTTTATTATGTTCATCAACAAAAGAAGCCGGCAGATCAGTTATTATGTGAATATCATGTTGTTTTTCACCACCTACGTGTATCTCTTATTTTTCTAAAAACAGATCAAGAATAGTTGCAGGTAGGACTGACTTCCTCTTCACTTGTTTGCAGTTTTGAAGCCCTTGAATAAGATGTTGTTTCTTTTCTTCTTGTTCTCTTCCAATGATATATAAAGTATTAACATCTACCTTTGAAGACTCTTGGAACATGAGGTTGTGAATTGGTAATTCCATTCCTTTCTTTTGAATGGACTCTCTAATTTGAGATTGAAATATGTCATGACCCTTCCGGTCATTTTTGCATTTATCCCTTCTTTATACTGTTAAAGCCTTCTTGTAGCATCCCCAAAGCATTTATATCTTGTTGGGACCAATGGTTCACTGCCCTGGCCATTTGTTTGGTCGTTATGGTTGTTTCCCCGTTTTAGAGCTCTAACTTAGGAACTCATTAACTTTGGTCAACATTCTTGGTAAACACACTCTAAATTGAATTCTGACAGTTCTGTTAGCTCCAAAGCATGGATTTTGCTCTAGGAGCTTTTGGTTTCATTTTGTGTGAGTTTTTGTGTTTCTAGCGAAGTTGGACTTGAAAGTTTGACTTTGGTCAATATTCAGAGAAGACAGCCTCAGATGGAAATTATGACCGCGCTGTTAGCTGAGGAAGGTCTACTTTAGGATAGGGGATCTTTGGTTTGGGTCTCGAGGCTTCTAGACACGTTTAAGGCCATGGGGTTCTGTTTTGGAATGTTTGGCCTAAGGTTGGTTCTTGGGAGTGGGGCCCACTTTTCATCATATCGACCTCCGTTTAGATTTTTGTCATTTTTGTTGAGTCTAGAATGCTATTTTTAGTCAAATAGCTTGGATCATTTGCATCTGCAGGACCCTGAGTATCTTCCCGAGTGTCAAACAGAGAAAAATTCTATGTTCGCTTTGTTGTTTGCAAGTTGTTGTTGTCATGGCATAGCTTAGCCTTTGCCTACACGTGGGCTGGCCGCCTATGCAATGGGCAAATCCATCCTCCCCTTCCAAGCCTTCACCTAGGCATGCCTTGGCCGTATATACAGGCCCGTATGCACGATGGCCTGGCCAGCACTTGGCCTTCGCGTGTGTGATGCATGCCCGCGTTCGCGTGCTTATGTAGGCAGCGGCCTGGCCGTGTTCGCACATCTGGTAGCTTTAAGTTGTCTCCTTCTCATTTTCAAACCAACTTCGTTCCTTCATCTCTATCAGCCTTGAAACCCCATTTTGCTTCACTTTTTGCCACCAATTTCTTGTGGTGGAATCACCATTTCATCGTGGTCATTTCCCATCATCTAATTTGGTAAGTTTGTTACTAAATTCCCTTTTTGTTGTTCTTTAATTTTCTACCATTGTAGTAAGTTCTTGGACCTTGGAGATTCTGCTAGATTATGTCTTTCTTGGGCTTGCATGATCGTGGGTTCGTGAAACTCACCTCCTTGGTATTTTTTCTCGTTGTGGTACGTAATCCTCGCCCAATTCCAAATATTCATTGCTTAAGTTCCCTCTTTGATGTCTTGGCATGTAGGGTCTGTTTTAGCTCATTTTCTTGCCCAATTGCTCTAATTTTTTGGGCCTGCACTCGTATGATCATTGGGATTATTACATACTCTTTCATTTTTGGCTTCGGGTTGTGAGGCCCATGGGCTCGTCGATGATCCAAATTTCAACCCATATATAGTTATATTAATATGGGTATCGTTAGTCTCATTTTAATGTGTTATTTGTGATTATGATAGTTTGATTATCACTCGGAGCTTCTCAGAGCAGTTCAGCCTTGAATATCATCCTTCCAGCAACTTGTCACCAGACGACAAGTAGGTTATAGTCTAAACTCCCTAGACTTCGCATATATTGGATAAAATTGTACTAATTGGCATCCTTGGGTTAGTTTATTACCTTGGCACCACATACCTTGACCGTTTTTCCCTGTCCGTCCCATTTTTTTTCTCTATTGTGTGTAGTACTCCTCATAATTTGATATTATCATCCTTGTGGTCCTGTGTGGCCTTGTTTCACTCTGGTCCATAGATGGTGGGCTATTCGGGGGTGTTCGTGAGTCTCGAACATCATTATCAAAATGCTATGCTTGTTATCTATATTGTCGAGTGATTGGAGCCTGCGCAGGGCTGATAGGTTGGTTGTGAGCTGTTGGGCTATTATCTCTGATTGATCATGTCATTTCTATACATATAAAAAGGATTTTTACCATATTTACTATGGTTTTGGCTTTGGGTCTACTTGTATTGATTTTCTAAACTGTGCATGGCCCTGGGGATTGTTTTCGACGGAAATTACTTGGAAATGGTTTTGGTCTTTATTTGTGGATCTTCTTGGGGAAAAAGATTTAAAGTATGGTTTCTATCACATTTTTTACTACTATTGCTAGACTTGGTAGGGCCGTAGTTCTAGTTGGGTTTTCTTACCGATTTGAGATGGTATTAGACTCAGTCAGACTGAGCATCAGAGATGCTTTACTACTGTTTTAGTCCCAGTTATGCCCAGGCACCCTTGGTGGAATTTTGAGACGTATTTAACTATTTTAGACCTGGACAGAGTCTGGACATGCATATTATAGATTTGAGTCACTAGCTTGGATCTAGACCTACTCCGGATGATGTTTTCAAGATTGAGTTATAGTATGAGGTCTGGGCCCTCCTTAGACCTTGACGATCTGTACCTGGGGCTTTGGGATGCATGTGCCAGAGGAGGGATATTCGGTGGAATAGAGGTATACGAGCAGAGTCCTTCCATGAAACCTATATGTTGGGCCCGTTCGGCGCCAGAGGACGTACATACAGAGTTACTATTCTACCCAGAGATCATCATGCATCATATCATTCATTGTTTGAGTCTCCACCCTTGTTTTTTATTTGTTGAGTATATGCTTCAATTGTATGGGCGGCTTGAGGGTTTTGTTTTTACTTGTTTGTGTTCCTCGGTTGTATGAGCAGCCGAAGGACTGTAGGTAGACTCTTGTTACTCTATTGCGATATTATTCCCTGTCATGGTTGTATATAAGGTTTGATATTGAGAGATTGTTAGTTCCTTGAATTGAAATTTGTATGTTTGGATGGGTTATTAAATCTTGTTTCTGAGCATGACTATATTTCTTCTTCTTCTCCCCTCCCTTTCTAACTGAGGTTATCGGTATATCGCCCAATTCTAAACTTACTATATATATATGGTTATTGGGAGGACCCCAAGGGGATCATTCTTACTTTCAACTGTGCCTATTGTATATATTCTACTTGCTAGCCTTGTTTGTTGTATCTATTGTCTTCTCTCTAGGCTAGTTTCTGTGTACTTATTAGTAGATTTCCGTGACTATTTGTTTCTATTTTTTCCTATTACTATGCTTTTATCTTATATGTGCCCAGTTGGCCTATGATACCTACTGGATACCATTTGCTTCACATTTAGTGCTCATACTACACTCTACATCTTCTGGTGTAGATCCTAGTGTGAGTCATCATCGTTAGCTTATGGATGCTCGTGCTTGGAGGTTTTAGACCATCCTAGACTAAGGGTGAGCTCTTGGCAATCGAAGCTTGGCTTTAGTTTACCTTTTGTATATTTTTTACTCACTTAGCTTCGGAGACATGATGTATATGTATTATTTTGGGTCCCTTTTGTACTCCTTATGTAGATTCGACTATTATACACCATGATACCATGTTTTGGGTGTTGGCTTAGCTTTCGCATGTTATATATATTCTCTTGTTGTTACTTTTCTACTCGTATAACCCTTGCTTCCATTCATATTAATTGTTCTTATGCTTACCTATTAGATAGTAGACTATTACTAACCGTTTTGGGTTATAGGAATTAGTTCACCTACTGGGGATTGTAGGTGCCATTATGACCAAGAAATTGGGTCGTGATAGCTTAGAATTAGAGCCTGGGTTTCATCGGTGTCATAGGTATAAGATCCAATGTCTAGTAGAGTCATGTAGATCAGGTCAAAGACGTTCATACTCAATCTTTGGGAGGCTATAGTGACATCTTAGGAAATATGACTCTTTTATTTCTTGTGTATTGTGCGTAGTATCCTTGAAGTTTACTATTCCGCAAATGGTTCATATGAGAGCATCAGCGTCAGGCAAAGATGAGCCTCAAACTCCAGAACCCCCAGCATCAGCTAGAGGTCAGGGAGGTCGTAGAGGTAGGGGTTGAGGATGCGCCCGAGCAACAGCACCTGCTAGAGTTGCTAGAGTTGAGATAGACCCTTATTATGATTATGAGCTAGGGTTAGTTATGAGCATCATCATGTGGACCCGGGGATAGCCCAGGTACCACCAGCTCTAGTACTAGCTTCAGTATAAGCTCCTGTGTCAGCTTCATCCTTATCTCAGTCTTTAGATATTTGGGGTACACTATTGCATATGTTATGTATGATTGGGGAGCGTCCTTCTGAGGTGGTGCAAATATCTGCTCAGGGGGCAGCCCTGGGTGCATCAAGTTTAGGAGAACAACCTGATATTATTGCTCCTTGTGCTGAGGTTATTCCAGTCCCATCAGTTGCCCAACCTTTTGCTCCCCGCCCAGCTATGACAGAGGCAGATCAGAAGGAATTGGGTAGATTCTTGATATTGGCACCTCTAAGGTTTGCTGGTACTTTTAGACGGGACCCATATGATTTTATTACTACATATGAGGAGATGTTGCATAATTTGGATCTGTTGGAGACTCACAGGGTTGGCTATACTACATATCTGCTAGAGGGGCCAGCAAAGTTGTGGTACAGGGCCCAGGTTGCTTGTAAACCATCATCGTCACCTCCTTTGACTTGGTCCTAGTTTTATGAGGCTTTTATGGCTAATTTCTTACCTCAGAGCGACAAAGAGCATCGGAGAGAGGAGTTCACTAGACTTACTCAGGATACTATGAGTGTCTCAAAGTATGAGACTTGTTTCCATCAGCTTACTTTATTTAGGGCTATTATTATGCCTACTTAGTCTAATAGAGTCCGTAGATTTATTTGGGGGTTACAGATTGAGTTTAAAGAGCCTGCAGAGATATTGGTTGCTAGTGGTCGGTCATTCTAGGCTATTGCAAACTATGCTTATACTTTAGAGGATTTGCATCATCATGACTCCAGAGCTAGAGATAAGAAGCCTCGATATCAGGACAATTACAGTCGTTCTCGTTATGGTGGTAGGGGTTCAGGCCAGTAGGATTGAGGGTATCAGCCGCAGCAGTACCAAGGTTAGTCTAGTCAAATGGTTCAGGCTTCACTTCAGACATCAAGTGGGTCTCAGTATGAGCAGGGTCATAGTAGCCAGCAGGGCTATAGTGGTCAGTCATCGAGAGGTGCAGCTTTTGGGGCATCAGTCTGTTGTGGCCACACGGTTTCTGCTAGTTCATCCCAATAGGGTAGGTCATTAAGGCCTTATAATGCTTATGGTGTTGTTGTTCATTTTGCGAGAAATTTCCCCTAACAAGGTGTAGTTTAGCCAGTCACTCTGCTGGCTCAGCCTATTCACTCAGTTCAGCCACCGGCTTGAGGAGGTCGAGGTCAGGGTAGAGGTGGTGGCCCATGGGTCAGAATATGTGGTAGGTATGGAGGTCAGTCAGGTGGTGGTCATCTTCAGTTCTATATGGTCCCTGGAAGATCAGAGGCGGAGGCCTCAAATGTTGTGATTACAGGTATGATTTTTGTTTATTGTCACCCATCTTTTGCATTATTAGATCCTGGATAAACTTGTTTGTATGTATTTGCCTACTTTATGCTTTGTTTAGGGTTGGCTATTGAGCTGTTATCTGTGCCTATATCTGTTTCGACCCCCGTAAGAGATTCTTTAGTAGTGGTCAGATTGTGAGATCTTGTGTGATATTTGTGGGTGATTTGGAGACTTGGGGTGATATATTAATCCTTGATATGGTAGATTTTGACGTTATTCTGGGCATGGACTGGTTATCCCCTCACAGTGTGGTTTTTGATTGCTACGCCAAGACCATTAACATAGTTGTGCCCAGTGTGTCCCTGGTTATGTGGTCGGGTTCTGTTAGCTGTGCACCATCTGTGATCATCTCTTGTCTTCGAGCTAGGAAGTTTATATGTGAGGGTGTTTGTCTTACTAAGCATATCTTTGAAATACTAGTGTCGACCTTTCTTCCCCTAAGTAAGTTCATGTGGTTAGATACTTCCTAGATGTGTTCCCTACTGACCTACCAGGCTTTTCACCCGAGAGAGATATAGAATTTGCCATCAAGTTAGAGCTGGGCACCAGGCCCAATTCTATTTCTCCTTACCGTATGGCTCTTTCTGAGTTGAGAGAGCTTAAGGAGCAGCTCTATGACTTGTTAGCTAAGGGGTTTATTATACTGAGTGTGTCGCCTTGGGGTTCTCTTATTTTGTTTGATAAGAAGAAGGATGTGTCGATGCAGAAGTGTATTGATTATCGATAGTTGAATAGTGTTACTATGCAGAACGAGTATCCGATGCCATGTATTCATGATTTGTTTGATCAGCTTCAGGGTTCGGCTATGTTTTGAAAGATAGATTTGAGGTCAGTGTACCACCAATTGAGGATTAGGGCGGAGGACATCCCTAAGACAGCATTCAGAACACGTTATGGCCCTTATGAATTCCTGGTGATGTCTTTTTCGTTGACTAATACCCCCGCAGCCTTTATGGATCTGATGCACAGCGTGCTTAGCCCGTACTTGGACTTATTTGTCATCGTTTTCACAGATGACATCTTGATATACTCACGGAGTAGAGAGGATCATGAGCAGCACTTGAGGATTATACTCTAGACTTTGAGAGATCATTTGCTTTATGCCAAGTTCTCAAAGTGCAAGTTTTTGCTTGAGTCAGTGGCATTTCTAGGACACATGATGTCAAAGGATGGGATTAGAGTTGATCCAGGTAATATTTTAGCGGTGCCTGATAGGCCTAGACCTACTACTCCTACTGAGGTTCACAACTTTGTTGGGTTAGCCGGGTACTACAGACGGTTCGTTGAGGGATTTTCTTCCATAGCATCACCCTTGACTATGCTTACTAGGAAGGATATTCAATTTCAGTGGTCAGATAAGTGCAAGGATAGCTTCCAGAGGATTAAGGACCTATTGATTTGAGCTCTTGTGTTTACTTTTCCGGTTGAGGGTCAGAGTTTCTCCGTGTATTGTGATGCTTTTAGGATTGGTCTTGGTTGTGTGTTGATGCAGCATGGTCGAGTGATAACATATGCATCGAGGTAGCTGAAGGTTCATGAGTGCAACTACCCCATTCATGACTTAGAGTTAGTGGTGGTAGTCTTCGTGCTCAAGATATGGAGGAAATACCTATATGGGGTTCACTGTGAGATATTCACCGATCACCATAGTCTTCAGTACATTACAAGTCAGCGAGAGCTAAACTTGAGGCAGAGAAGATGGATTATGTTGTTGAAGGACTACGATTACACTATTCTGTACCATCTGGGTAAGGCAAATGTGGTAGCGGATGCCTTGAGTAAGAAGGTGGTAAGTATGGGTAGCTTAGCTTCACTTTCAGTTTCAGAGCAACAGTTGGCCTTGGACATCCAGTCCTTGGCTAACCATTTGGTTAGGATTGATTTGTTGGATCCTAGTAGAGTTTTTACTAGCGTTGAGGTTCGTTCTACTTTTATTGATCATATTCAGATCCGTCAATTTGTGGATTAACAGTTGTGTGACCTTCGAGATCAGGTTCGTTGGGGCAAGGCCAACTAGGCTACTCTAGATTCAGATACGGTTCTGAGTTTTTGTGGTCAACTTTGTGTTTTGAGGGTTAGTGATTTGATTCAGTTGATATGTAACACCCCGTAAATGTATCCAGCTATCTAAGTTAAAAACCTCAGAAAAATCACTGTTTCAAAAATGACGGGTCCAAACCACAGACCGTGGTTTGAACCACGATTCGTGGAATGGATCTATCGTTCAGTCCCTACAAGCTTAGCCTCTGGTCTGAGAACCACAAGTGGGTTCTACAGATCGTAGTTCATTCTACGAGTCATAGTTCCACTCGTGGAACTAGACCTGTGGGCTAATAAGTGTTCCCAGAAACCACGAGTCCAAATGACATCTCGTCATTCAAATGACGGGTCCATCCTGTTGACTCATGGAATGTCATCAGAGGATTTACATTTTTCCCAAGTCCCCTTCAGGAACTATGAGTCAAGTCTATGACTCGTCATTGGAATGACGATATGTAGTCTTGAGTCGTGGTATGACCAAGTCAGCCAAGCTCCCTGTGAACATTGACTCCTAATGACGAACCGTCATTCCTTCTATGGGTCCATCTTGTTGACCCATAGAAGTGAAGCTGCAACTTGAAATTTCCAGCCCAAGTTCTACGACTCCAGACGATGACCCGTCATCCGAACCACGACTCGTAGATTGAGTCGTGGTCACTGGAAGTTGACCATTTTCTAGCTTTTTCCCAATTAATTCCTAGGGGCATTTTAGTCATTTACCACCCTATTATGTATTAAGTGAAGTCATTTTGACTACTTTTAGAAGGTTTTTCACCCATATTACCCTAAGTCCCTCTTAAGTTCATCATTCTTCAATCAAAGAGGAAAATTTCTCTCAAGCTCAAGTCTCCAAGCTCCAAGTCAAGTCTCCTAATTCTTTTTCAATCAAGTGGGTAACCTTCCACCAAGGTATGTGGGTTTTTAACAATGGGTTCCTTCCACCCTTGTGCCCAAATTTCCCAACTCTTATCTTGAAGTATAAAGTTATGAAATTAGGGTTTTGATCTAAAATTGGGGAAAATTTATGAAATCAGTTTCTATGTTTAAATTCATGGTTTCCTCTTGACTACTCATGATTTAATTATGATTCTCTCATTGGTTGGAAAAGCCAAGAATGAATGTTGATTTCTAGCATGAAACAATGAATTTACATGTTTTCAAGAGAAAGTTGGCATGATTAGATATCATGGCCTCTATGTATTTATGAAATTGCATGACTAAATCTTTAAGTATGAATTTAGCAAGAAAAGTATATTTTGAATTATTGTCTTGCAAAGATTTAAGATTCATGACTTGTGAATTGCATGACATCAGATATGTCCTTATGATTTTCCAACAGTTTTTGGACATCAGATATGTCCCTATGTTTTATGAAAGATTTGGACATAAGACATGTCCCTATGTTTTAAGAAAGCTTTTGCATCTAGATATATCCACCTAAGCTAAGTGAATTGCATGGTAGCAGATATACCCTTATGCTTTTCAAACAGATTTGGCATCAGATATGCCCAGTACTATATGAGCTATATGTATGTTTTAGGAGTAGTATTAGCACTGAGTTGGACAGGGTGAGAGTACCCAAAAGGTCCTAGAACTATGTGCCCCCGTAGGTCTTAAGTCCCCTCTGTTGGGCATCAATTTTAGTGATCATGCCAAAGTAATGCCTTTATACCCTGGCAAGGTATATTGGGTCCTTTCGATGGGACAGATACATCAGATTCCATGTAGGTCACATGGTTTATGTCAGTTAGAGAACCTCCCACAGAAAACAGTTTATGCTTTTAAAACTTGCATTTGACTCTTATTCAGATTTCAGATTTATTAGTTATGATTATGTTTCAGCTTATGGAAAGTATTAGAGTCATTGCACTCAGTTTATCTTTAAAAACATGATTTCAGTTATTTAAGAATACTTAGTATGTTTTAATCATGTTTATGCATTGCTTACATACTTAGTACAATCCATAGTACTAACGCATATTGCGCTGCATCATTTGATGATGTAGATTTAGGCATACCTCCTCAGGTTTGTGGCTAGAGTTCCAGGCCATTCTCTCAGTCAGCTTTGGTGAGCCCTCATAGTTCGAGGACTAGACTGTATTTTAGTTTTTATGTTTTCTTAACGTATTAGATTGTTGAGTTAGTTGGGGTATTGTCCCATCAACTCCTTATGCTAGTTTTTAGAGGCTTTTCAGACATAGATATTATGGGATGAATATTGAGTTGTACTTCATATTCGACTCTCTTTTATATGGTTATGCTTCCTATTTGGATTCTCATACGATGCTTCCTCTATGTCTTGTCTTTGTTATGCTTAAGAATGCTATGACCAAGGGGTAGCTTGGGATCCTTGTGGTCCCGAGTCACGTGTTACATCTATGGGTAACCTTGGGGCGTGACATGATACTCTATGAGACACATTTTACTAGATACTCCATTCATCCTGGTGCAGCGACGATGTATAGAGACTTGAGACAGCTTTACTAGTGAAGTGGCATAATGCGGGAAGTAGCGGAGTTTGTATCTCAGTGCTTGAACTATTAGCAGGTGAAGTTTGAGCACATGAGACCTGATTATTTGATACAAAGACTTCCTATTCCTGAGTGGAAGTGGGAAGGGATTACTATGGATTTCGTGGTTAGCTTACCTCATTCTCCCTGGGGTTTTGATTCCATATGGGTGATTGTGGATCGGCTGACTAAGTCAGCCTATTTCATGAAAGTTTTGATTTCCTATGGTGTTGAGAGTTTAGCTCAGATATACATTCAATAGGTTGTTCAGTTGCACGGGGTCCCATCTTTTATCATTTCAGACCGTGACATTCAGTTCACATCTCAGTTCTAAAGAGCTATTCAAAGAGATTTGGGCACAGAGGTTCCGCTTAGTACTGCCTTCCACCCTAAGACAGATGGCCAGTCCGAGAGGAATATTGAGGTCTTGGAGGACATGCTTTGGTCCTGTGTTCTTGACTTTGGATGTTCTTGGGATCAATTTATACCTTTGACTGAGTTTACATATAATAATAGCTTCTATTCTAGAATCGACATAGCACCTTTTGAGGCATTGTATGGTAGGCATTGCATATCGCCAGTTTGTTGGTTCGATGAGTTGGAGTCTAGGCCACAGAGTACAGATTTTCTTCGAGATTCAATAGAAAGAGTTAGGGTGATTCAGGATAGGCTTTGAGAAGCTCAAAGTAGGCAAAAGAGTTATGCTGATCGTAGACTTAGTGCCTTAGAGTTCAGTGTTGGTGATTTGGTTTTCCTCTGTGTATCTCCCATGAAGGGCGTGCTAAGATTTGGTCAGCTGGGCAAGCTTAGCCCCACGTACATTGGGCTATTTGAGATTCTTCAGAGGGTTGGTAGTGTTGCCTATCAGTTATCTTTGCCAATGATGTTTTCTGCCATGCATTTGGTGTTTTATGTTTTGATGTTTAGATGGTATATTCTAGATGAGTCTCATGTGTTGCAGTCATACTCGGTTCAATTTGATGAGAGGTTGGATTTTGTTGATGAGTCGGTTGCTATTGTGGCAAAAGATGTCAGGAGATTGAGATCTAGGGAGATTCCTATGGTGAAAGTTCAGTTGAGACACCATCCGATTGAGGAGGAAACTTAGGAGACTGAGAGATATATACGGGCCCATTATCTGTAGTTGTTTGAACCTTCAGGTACCTCCTTCTTCTTTACTTTCGAGGATGAAATCTTTTTTAGTAATGGATGATATAATGACCCTTCTGGTCATTTTCGTGTTTACGCCTTCTTTATACTTTTAGAGCCTTCCTATAGTGGCGCCAAGTCATTTATGGTTTGGTGGGACTAGCGGTTCAGTGCCCTGGCTGTTCGTTTGGTCATTATGGCCATTTTGCCATTTTATAGCTTTAACTTAGGAACTCATTGATATCGATCAACATTCTTGGCTAACACGCTCAAAATCGAATTCTAACAGTTCTGTTAGCTTCGGAGCATGGATTTCGGTCTAGATGGACCCTTGGTCGTGGACTGGGAGATTTCAATTTCATTTTGTGTGAGTTTTTGTATTTCTAGCCAAGTTTGTCTTTGGTCAACATTCGAAGAACACGACCACATATGGAAATTCTGACCACATTGTTAGCTCTGGAACATTGACTTTAGACTAGGGGGACCTTTGGTTTGGGTCCCGAGGCTTCCGGACTCATTTTAGACCATAGGGTTCCGTTTTGGAATGTTTGGCCTAAAGTTGGTTCTTGGGCATGGGGCCCACTTTTCGTTATATCGATCTTCATTTGGATTTTTTTTCATTTCCATTGAGTCCATAATGCCATTTTTAGTCAAATAGCTCAGATCATTTGCATTCATGGGACCTCGGGTGTGTTCCCGAGGGTCCGTCGGAGAAAAATTCTATGTTGGCTTTGCTGTTGGCATTTTGTTGCTGTCATGGCACAAATTGGCCTTCGCCTATGCGGGGGCTTGACTTCTACGTGAAGTCCAAAGCAAGCCGCCCATGCCAAGCCTTTGCAAATACGTGCCTTGGCCACGTACACAGGCCCACGTGCGCGGTGGCCTGGCCGCGTATGCGCAAGGCAGGGGCTTGGCCTGGCCAATGCTTGTCCTTCGCGTGCGCATTGCCTGCCCGTGTTCGCATTCCCACATAGGCAATGGCCTTCCCGCATTCACGCAAGAACGTCTGGCAGCTTTAAGTTGTCTCCTTCTCTCCTCCTTCTCATTTTCAAACCAACTTCGTTCCTCCATCTCCATCATCTTCTAAACTCCATTTTACTTCACTTTTGGCCACCAATTTCTTGGGGTGGAGACACTATTTCATCATGGTCATTTCCCGTCATCTAATTCGGTAAATTCGTTACTAAATTCCCTTTTTTTCATTCTTTAATTTTCCACCATTGTTGTAAATTCTTGGAACTGTGAGATTCTTGTATATTCTATCCTTCTTGGGTTTGCATGATCGTGGGTTCGTGGAACTCACCTCCTTGGTGTTTTCTCTCATTGTGGTACGTAATCCTCGCCCAATTCCTAGTTTTCATTCCTTAAATTCCCTCTTTGGGGTCTTGGTGCGTATGGGTTATTTTAGCTTATTTTCTCGCCCAATTGTTCTAATTTTCGGGGCATACACTCGTATGATCATCGAAATCATTATGTACTCTTTTATTTCTGGCCTCGGGTTATGAGGCCCACAGACCCGTCGGTGGCCAGAATTTCGACCTTGCTATAGTTATAGCAATATGGGTATCGTTAGTCTTATTTTAATATGTTATTTATGATTATGATAGTTTGATTATCACTCGGAGCTTCTCAGAGCAGTTTGTCCTCGGATATCATCATTCCAGTAGCTTGTCGCTAGACGACAGGTAGGTTATGGTCTAAACTCCCTAGACTTCACATATATTAGATAAAATTGTAATAATTGGCATCCTTGGGTTGGATTATTAGCTTGGCACCGCAGACCTTGACCACTTTTCCTTGTCCGCCCCATTTCTTTCCTCTGTTGTGTGTAGTGCTGATGTGCCATAGTTTGCGGCACTTTTGATGCTTAAAACGTGGAATTAGAGTTTGTTCATTAGCAATTTTTAGTACCTTTGATGTGTTTTTTAGTCTTGTGCAGTAAAACAGTGTTCGAAGACTAAGTGCAAGAAAAGATTGACATTTTGGCTGAAACTGGCTTCTACAACTCAATCCTACGAGTCATGAACACTTCCACCAGTCATGGAAGTCAGTCGTGGAAAGAGTACTGAACATCAAGCTTGAGCCTGAGTTCTATGGAAGGTTTCCACGAGTCATGGACTTATTCACGAGTCGTGATTCCTACTCGTGGAACCTGATCATAGAAGGGGAAAAAAGTCTGAGATTGATGGCTCAAGTGTATAAGTCGTGATTCAAGTCACGAGTCATAGGATGAACTCGTTGAAGATAACCCACAGGATGACAAATACTCTGAGTTTCACGAGTGCTGACAATGACCCGTAGAAACATCCACGGACCGTAGACTGTGTCCGCGGAAGCTGCCGATTTCAGTTTCCTTGTTTAATTAGGATAGGTTTTTCATTGTCTATAAATACATTTCCTAGGTTTTATTTTACGTTTTATGCTCGTTACTTTGTAGGAAACACATTTGAAATATTGTGATCTTAGTTTGTTCTTGGTTTTGAGAGTTGGATACATTCATAGTTCATTGTTCTTGCTTCCATCTTCATATATTCAAGATTCTGGATTTCTTTACCACTTATCGTAGCAATATGATCATGAACTCACCAATAACTCTTGATTGTTTACTTATGAAGATAAGTTGCTAAATACACAACTAGGGTTGTGGTAACCATGAAGGATTAACGAAGTAGGCAAAGTACTTGGGTACTCTAGGGCGGTGTTTATGCATGTATTGTTCCTCCCTTCGTTTTGATTTCCTTTTAACAATGTGCAACGTTAGAACTTACCTTATCCTTACTCGCCGGACCAAGGATGTAACGGATGGGAAAAAGGTCGTTTAACAATTGAGATTTGAGGCAACCAACCCTCATTTAATAGCTTGACTTTGTCTGGGAATAGCTAATATGGGATAAAGGGTAAGGGTTAGTAAAACATACACCTGCGGCCGGACCAAGGCGTGAGGTAAAATTCATCTATCTGCCAGACCATGGATTTAGGTGAACCTAACTTACCGATTCTGCATTCTAAGCACCAAACTAGTTTACTAAGTACAACGCCTTACTAAGTTATGATCTCATGGGGAACACTACCCTAGTTAACTCTCCTATTGATTTCAACTATTAAAATTGTCATGTGTTACTTATTTACATTCTAGTTACAATTACTACTTGTTACTTTAAAACCCCCCTTTTTAGGGAAATAAACAACTAAGAGCATGAGTAAACATTAATCGACCATAGTCCTACCATATTACTTGTGGGATCGACCCCAACCGTCGTTGTGTTATATATTTGATCAGCGACCGCTTATGCTTCTAAAAAAAGGTGTAATTTGGGCGTGTCAAGTACTCTTTGTAGTTTGATATTATCACCCTTGAGGTCCTCTATGTCCGTGTTTGACTCTGGACGATAGATGGTGAGCTATTTGGGGTGGTCCATGAGTCCCAAACATCATTATCGCGATTTTAGGCTGGTTATTTGTGCTGTAGAGTGATTGGAGCCTGTTGATGTGCCGCCATTTTACGGCACTTTCGACTCCTTTAAACTAAGAACAATCATACATTTTCAAGCAACCGTCGTCGTTTTTGATGTGTTTATGGTGTATTTTCAGGAAATAGGAACAAACATGGAAACGGAAGGAAATACGAGCAAAAAGACGTTCTGGATAAGAGTGACGGTCCGAGTGACGGACCGTCAAGCTCGTGACGGACCGTCACCCAAGCCACCAAGATGAAACGCACTCCTTGAATGCAGTTTTTACCCTATATACATGTAAGTCGTCACCTGGTGGACGACTTACCTGAAAATTCATCATAAAATGCATATAAACTTGTAAGTCGTCACCTGGTGGACGACTTACCTGGAAATTCTCCTGAAAAATCACTGTTTAGCAGTGACGGTTCAAGTGACGGCCTTGTGACGGTCCGTCACCCAAACCGTCAAGTTAAGGCAGAACGCGACACGGATTCCGAACGTTTTTGGGTTTATTTCCTGGACTCCTATAAATACCCTATGTTAGGTTTATTTTAGTCATTGTCGAATATTATTCTTTAATCACTTTTCCAATAGTTTTTACATACATTACCCAATAATTGTAGGAGAGTTTTGAGCGATTTTTGAGAGAGGAAACGCGCTACACACGGTTTCCTTCTTGATTCGTTCTTGGGATCTTTGGTTTCTTGTTCTTGGAATAATTAAAGATTGTTCTCAATACATTGTAAGGATTTCTTTTCTTTATTATGCATATGACTTTCTTTTATTCTTCTACTAGCATGAGTAACTAAACCTCCCACAACTAGGGTTGTGGGAGCCATGGCTAAAGTAGCGATATAGATTTCGGGTAGCGTTGGGTTCAATATATATGTTGTCACGTTGTTAATCATTCATTATTTAACGTTTTCTAGTGGTTGCAAACATTAGAACATGCCTAGGTTTAATTTGCTTGAGTAAAGAGATTAAAACCGGGAAACTTGATTAACAACAAGGATTCGAGACTACTAACTCTCGTCTAATGATTAATGCTGTAACTAGATTAATCTACTTGATGTTTAGGATTGAAATCTAAAAAGCACATCTTTTCGAGGTCGAGAGAATAGAAAAGGAAATTTGTTTATTTGGTCGAGAGACGTTTAGACGATACCATTGCTTCAATCACATCGTGACACGCATATAAAAAGAACCCGATTAAGCCTAGGATCGACATTGTTACCAACGCCATGGTAAACACTTCCCAAGTTCATTCTCCTATTGATTATTTCTCATACGTTAATTGTTTGTTTTGTTTATGCATTGTTTACTCAAAACCCCCCCAATTTACAGGAAACTATTGACCATCAGTCAACTAATTCACTAACAACTTAATTCTCACTATATTCTCTGTGGGATTCGACCCCAACCTAGTTGGGTTCTATATTTGACTACGACCGCTTACGCTTCTTTAATTAGAGGTGTAGTTTGGGCGTTATCAAAAAGTGGCGCCGTTGCCGGGGAATACGGTTGTCTATTAAGTCTGGTGTGTTTATTTGACTCTTAGTCATACTTTCCTGCTTTTATTTTTGTTTGTTGTTCTTGTTTTTGACAGGGTACAGAGTTGTGCATGCCAAGTACCCGGCGCTCGGGGGAATAGATATTACCTTTCGGTCCCGAGCTTGCTAGAATATTAAGGCAGAATATGGCCGCACAACAAGAGGCAGCAAGGCTCGCTGCAGAACTGCAGGCCCAACAAAATCTTAATGCTGGTGGTCTGCAGGACGATGTTATGCTGAATGATGAGGATATCGAGTTCTCCTACTTTGGAGACCCTGGCGGTCTCCAACATCATTCCAGAATTTGAGTCATATCGACTTCACAGGTATTCCTTTCTCTCACAGTTTTTAGCTTTCATATGTATGCATTGGGGACAATGCATGAGTCTAAGTTGAGGGTGAAGGGAAACTTGTGAGTCACCACCGAGGGTTTTTGTTGCCGTGTTTCTTTTCCCTCCGGAGCGCTATCTAGTAGAACCGGCATGTTTAGGTTGTTATTTTAAAATCTTTGTTTTTTTAGTGTCTATAGTGATGAAGCATGGCATTTTGCTGACTAAAAAGAGCCCCCTTTAAAAATTTTCTGGTTTTGTACTTATGTTGAAACGACTGACTGTCTGGATCCTTGAATGTCATTGTGTGATTATGATTAGAATGAGTATGCTTAAGCCGAGCGGTTGTTTGATAGTTGGTAGCGATATAGTTTCTTGATGCCAAGTGCGTGTGAGATTATTGTTATAAATTCTTACTATGTGCATGCATCTAGAACTTGCCCGGTCTATTTTGTTAAGTTTGAAGTTTGGGTTCTTAGGAAAGGATCACAGGCCCTTTTTGTGTGCAGTCCACTTAACTGATAAGACCGTCCAAATACAAATACTCCCTTTGATCCCTGTTTGAACCATAATTGACCTTGTTCTTTCAATAACCTGTCACCGTTCCTGTTTAACTTTTAATCCCTATTTTGGCCCTGGTCCTTCCTTGGACATCGTGCACCTCAACCCAGGCAATCAGCCTAAGTTGAGGGTGGCTACTGTAGAGGTAAACCCTGTTTTGGCCCTGGTCCTTCCATGGACATTGTGCACCTCAACCCAGGCAATCAGCCTAAGTTGAGGGTGGCTACTATAGAGGTGAATGATAAGAAAAAGAGGATAGTGAAGATTGGTTGTGAATGGAATGAAAATTTGGGTGTGTGCCTAAGAAAAGAAAAAAAAGAGATGAAAAAGATCGAAAAGGTAATAAAAAGAATTGTCAAAATAAAGAGGTCGCACCCGTAGCTAGAAATAAGGAAATAAAAAAGGTGAATAAGGATGGACAAAATAAAGTTATGTGGTAATATGATGTCAATGGTTCCAAGGAGGGCTTAGTCACTAACCCCTAAATGTATCATACCTGCACCCGAAGCCTCATTACAAGCCAAAACAAGTCCTGTAGTGATCCTGAGCGGCTTGCTGAAGAACTGAAATAGGATAGTAAGGGCAAGCCTATGGTATCGCATGTGCATTGTTTGAAATCATTTGTGAGTGTGAGCGCTTACCTAGTCCCAAATCGTGTGTGTGGGATTTCTTTGTGGTGAGGGCACCAAGATTTCTGTATTGTCTATTGATTGTTAGGATAGCTGCGCGTGTGTATGTAGAATGTTCTATCATATCGGAATGACATGTTTGGATCCTTGCAAATTAGTATTTCATACATTTGTGTGCTACGAGGGAGCTTGATTTAAAATTGAATAAGATGTTGAATGACCATAAGTTGCTAGAGACAGGAGTTTGTTTTCTTAGTTTAGTCGTCGTATTGTTTTCTTTTATGTTATGTTGCTTGAGGACAAGCGAACGTTTTAAGTTGAGGGTGTTGATGTGCCGCCATTTTACGGCACTTTCGACTCCTTTAAACTAAGAACAATCGTACGTTTTCAAGCAACCGTCGTCGTTTTTGATGTGTTTATGGTGTATTTTCAGGAAATAGGAACAAACATGGAAACGGAAGGAAATACGAGCAAAAAGACGTTCTGGATAAGAGTGACGGTCCGAGTGACGGACCGTCAAGCTCGTGACGGACCGTCACCCAAGCCACCAAGATGAAACGCACTCCTTGAATGCAGTTTTTACCCTATATACATGTAAGTCGTCACCTGGTGGACGACTTACCTGAAAATTCATCATAAAATGCATATAAACTTGTAAGTCGTCACCTGGTGGACGACTTACCTGGAAATTCTCCTGAAAAATCACTGTTTAGCAGTGACGGTTCAAGTGACGGCCTTGTGACGGTCCGTCACCCAAACCGTCAAGTTAAGGCAGAACGCGACACGGATTCCGAACGTTTTTGGGTTTATTTCCTGGACTCCTATAAATACCCTATGTTAGGTTTATTTTAGTCATTGTCGAATATTATTCTTTAATCACTTTTCCAATAGTTTTTACATACATTACCCAATAATTGTAGGAGAGTTTTGAGCGATTTTTGAGAGAGGAAACGCGCTACACACGGTTTCCTTCTTGATTCGTTCTTGGGATCTTTGGTTTCTTGTTCTTGGAATAATTAAAGATTGTTCTCAATACATTGTAAGGATTTCTTTTCTTTATTATGCATATGACTTTCTTTTATTCTTCTACTAGCATGAGTAACTAAACCTCCCACAACTAGGGTTGTGGGAGCCATGGCAAACGTAGCGATATAAATTCCGGGTAGCGTTGGGTTCAATATATGTATTGTCACGTTGTTAATCATTCATTATTTAATGTTTTCTAGTGGTTGCAAACATTAGAACATGCCTAGGTTTAAGTTTGCTTGAGTAAAGAGATTAAAACCGGAAAACTTGATTAACAACAAGGATTCGAGACTACTAACTCTCGTTTAATGATTAATGCTGTAACTAGATTAATCTACTTGATGTTTAGGATTGAAATCTAAAAAGCACATCTTTTCGAGGTCGAGAGAATAGAAAAGGAAATTTGTTTATTTGGTCGAGAGACGTTTAGACGATACCATTGCTTCAATCACATCGTGACACGCATATAAAAAGAACCCGATTAAGCCTAGGATCGACATTGTTACCAACGCCATGGTAAACACTTCCCTAGTTCATTCTCCTATTGATTATTTCTCATACGTTAATTGTTTGTTTTGTTTACGCATTGTTTACTCAAAACCCCCCCAATTTACCGGAAACTATTGACCATCAGTCAACTAATTCACTAACAACTTAATTCTCACCATATTCTCTGTGGGATTCGACCCCAACCTAGTTGGGTTCTATATTTGACTACGACCGCTTAGCTTCTTTAATTAGAGGTGTAGTTTGGGCGTTATCACCTGTGCAGGGCCGATAG
The DNA here is from genome assembly GCA_003996215.1 of Jaltomata sinuosa. Taxonomy (NCBI): domain Eukaryota; kingdom Viridiplantae; phylum Streptophyta; class Magnoliopsida; order Solanales; family Solanaceae; genus Jaltomata; species Jaltomata sinuosa. Next base: position 23,066 of record QJPP01005110.1, read on the forward strand.
GTTGGTTGTGAGCCATTAGGTTGTTATTTGTGATTGATCATGTCATTTCCATACATATAAAAAGGATTTTTACCATATTTACTATGGTTTTGGCTTCGGTTCTACTTGTATTGATTTTCTACACTTTGCATGGCCCTAGGGGGCCGTTTTTGACTGAAATGACTTAGAAATGGTTTTGGTCTTGATTTGTTGATCTTCTTGGGGTAAAATATTTAAAGTATGGTTTCTATCAAAGTTTCTATTACTATTGTTAGACTAGTCAGGGTCGTAGTGCTAGTTGGGTTTTCTTACTGATTTGAGATGGTATTAAACTTGGTCGGACCGAGCATCAGAGATGTTTTACTACTGTTTTAGTCCCGGTTATGCCCGGGCACCCTTGGTGGGGTTTTGAGAAGTATTTCACTGTTTTAAACCGGGACAGAATCTTGACATGCATATTAGAGATTTGAGTCACCAACTTGGATCCGGACCTACTCTGGATAATATTTTTGAGATTGAGTTATAGTATGGGGTTCGGGATATCCATGAACCTTGATGATCTGAACCAGGGGCCTTGGTTGCATGTGTCGGAGGATGGATATATGGTGGAGTAGAGGTATATGGGCAGAGTCCTTCCATAGAGCCTACCTGCTGAGCCCGTTCGGTGCCATAGGAGGTACATACAGATTTACTATTCCACGCAGAGATCATCATGCATCATATCATTCATTGTTTGAGGCTCCGCCCTTGTTTGCTGTTTATTGAGTGTACACTCTAGTTGTATGGGCGGCTGGAGAGTTTTTTTTCACTTGTTTGTGTTCCTCAGTTGTATGGGCAACCGAGGGACTATATCTAGACTCTTGTTACTTTATCGCGATATTATTCCCTGTCGTGGTTGTATATGAGGTTGGATACTGAGAGATTGTTATTTCCTTGACTTCAGATTTGTATGCTTAGTTGGGTTATTAAATCTTTTTCCGTGCATGACTATATTTCTTCTTCTTCTCCCTTCCCCGTCTTCCTAAGGTTATCAGTATATCTCCCGCTTCTAAACTTACTATATATACTATTATAATGAGGACCCCGGGTGAATCATTCTTACTTTCACATATGCTTGTTGTATATATTCTACTTGCTTGCCTTGTATGTTGTCTCTTCTCTCTTCCCTCTGGGGTAGTTTCTGTGTAATTTTTTGTAGATTTCCATGACTATTTGTTTCTATTTATGCCTGTTACTATGCTTTTATATTAAATGTTCCCAGTCAGCCTATGATACCTATTCCATACCATTTGCTTCGCATTTGGTGCTCATACTACTCTCTGCATCTTCTGGTGCAAATTCTAGTCTGAGCCATCGTCGTTAGCTCATGGACGCTCGTGCTTGGAGTTTTTGGACCGTCCCAGACTAAGGGTGAGCTCTTGGCGACCGGAGCTTGGATTTAGTTTATCTTTTGTATATTTTGTACTCTCTTAGCTTTGGAGACATGATGTACATGTATTATTTTAGGTCCTTTTTGTACAATTTATATTGATCCGGCTCTTATATACCATGATACCTGTCACGCCCCAAGGTTACCCCCTAGATGTAACAAGCGACTTGGGACCACAAGTGCCCCAAGCTAACCCTTGATCATAGCATACTCAAGCATAACATACGATAAGCAGAAGCATAGGAGATAAATGCATAATCACATAAATGTATAATAAGTTGAATAGGAATAAAAAATCTAGAAAGAGACTCGAAAGTTGTCTAGGTCTGGAAGGCCTCTATATATGACATAAGGAGTTGCTAAGACAATACCCTAGCTAACTCGAGGTATGGAAATAAGTCACCAACATAGACTAAGAACATAACTAGTCCTCGACCTAGGAGAACTCACCAACAACTGACAACGAGTGGCCCGGGAAGCTCTAGCCACGAGTCTGAGAAGGGACACCTGAATCTGCATCATCAAAGGATGCACCGCAAGATATGCGTCAGTACTATAGGATGTACTGAGTATGTTAGATATGCATGCATGTGAAGGAAACATACTTAAACCATAAATAAAACTTAGTTCATGCATGGGCAAGTTATTAGAGGTAACTGTCATAATATGAGTAGTAAATCATGAAATAAAAGTCAAAACTCAAGTAGATATCATAAGTTTAAGTAAGTCAAAGGCTTTCATACATGAGTTTCTTATAACCGACAATAGACCATGTGAGCTATATGGAATCTAACTATATAACCCTAGTTAGCAAAGCTGACTCGAACCCTGCCAAGGAACAAGTCACCATACCCAACCATATAACCCTAGTTGGCAAAGATGTCCTAATGCCAACTAAGCACAGGACACCATAATCAATATGTGGTTCCACTCTCATAAGCCCATAGGGAACTTCATTTCATGACCTACGCTGGCAACATAGTTTTTGTACGTGGGTAATCGAACCCTCATCGCTCAGGGCTAAATACTACTCCCAAAACATGTACATATAGCTCATAAAGTCATGAAGGTATAATCGGATACAAAATCTCTTTCGAAAAGCATGAAGACACATATGGTTCCATGCATTGCTCATATCATAAGTTCTTATAGTAAGCATATCCATAATTGAAATCATATTTTTCCTTCTAAATTCATACTTGAAGAATTAGGCATGCAATTTCATACATACATAAGGCCATGATATCTGATCATGTCAAATTTCTCTTGAAAACATGCAATTCAATGTAATCATGCTAGAATTCAACTTTAATGCATGGGCCTTTAAATCCAATAAAGGAATCATAACCAAATCATGAGTAAGCAATAAGAAACCATGAATTTAAGTATTGAAACTGATTTCATAATTTTTCCCCAATTTAGATCAAAACCCTAATTTCACAAGTTCATAAATCAATTTGAGTATTTGGGGGTTTTGGGCACAAGGGTGAGAAGAACCCATTTTTGAATACCCACATACCTTGATTGAAGCTAACCCACTAGAAAATGAAAAGATTTAGGAGGCTTGATCGTGGATCTTGAGACTTGAAGCTTGGAGGAGAATTTTCCTTTTTGGGGGGAGAGTGAAGTAATGAGAAGGAACTTAGGCTAATGAGGATGAAAACCCTACTTGAAATAATCAAAATGACATCATTTAGGAGTTAGAAAGGGTGGGGAATGAACAAAATACCCTTTGGACATATTTAATAAAAATCTAGAAAATGGTCAGTTTCAAGGACAACGGGCTAGTTCTACGGGTCATCGTTTGAATCACGACCCATGGTTCCACTCGTGGTTCCTGACAGGAACTTCAGGCTGCAGAAGAACTTCTACAAGTCAATAGAACGGACCCATAGAATGAACGATGAATCGTCATTTGGGGTCGTGGTTCCTGGAGACCTAGCTAGTCCTTGGTTAAACCACGAGTCGGGACTACGGTTCATAATTGGACGACGAGTCGTAGAATTGAGTCATCATTTTAGAGGGTCTTGCCAACCCTCTGAACTATGTTCCACTAGTGAACAATACGGACTCGTGGTTTGAACTATGGTTCGTAGAACCAACTCGTGGTTCCAGACCAGAGGCCTAAACAATCAGAAGAGAATCACGGTTCCATTCCACGACCTGTGGTTCGAACCACGTTCTGTGGTTTGGACTCGTCATTCTTGAAACATGAATTTTTTTGTGATTTTAACTTTGATAGCTGGTTTGATTTCTGAGGTGTTACAATATCTCCCCCTTGGGATGACTCGAATGAAGACTAAACAAGGGAAAACTGAAGAGAAAACAACCCAACAAGCAACAAAACATGGAAATCAAATAGTAAACATGAAAACTAAACTTCTCAACTTGAAAACATGATAAACTAACTTCATAAAACATGGTTGCATGCTAGGATCATGAGAGAACCTGGTGGAATATAATCAGAAGGCCCTACTAAGGAGGAAACTAGTACCTCAAGTTGGAACTGAGTCGAAAGGAAAGAGATGAGGATAGTTGGACTTCATGGCCTCTTCCGCTTCCCAAATAGCACCTTCTACAAGCTGATTCCTCCAAAGGACTTTTACCGAAGTGACTTCTTTGTTTCTCAACCTCCGAACCTGACGATCAAGGATCTCTACCGGAACCTCCTCATAGGTGAGACTATCCTTCACACCCACACCTTCCAAGGAAACAATCAAGTTCAGATCACCAACACACTTCTTCAACAAGGAAACATGGAAGAGTGTATGAACCTCTTCCAACTCCGTTGGCAACTCAAACTCATAAGCAGCGCTACAAACTCTCCTTAAAATCCAATAAGGACCTACAAAATGGGGACTAAGCTTTCCTTTCTTTCCAAACCTCATCACACCCTACATTGGTGACACCTTTAGGAAAACCCAATCATCAACTTCAAATTCCATCTCCCTTCTCTTCACACCCGGATTAGATTTCTATCGACTGTGAGCGGCCTTCAACCTTTCTCTAATAAGACGAACCTTTTCCATAGCTTCACAAACCGAATCTGGACCAATCAAGGTTGCCTCACCTACCTTGAATCAACCAATAAGAGATCTACATCTCCGGCCATAACGTGCCTTATAAGGAGCCATCAGGATGCTAGAGTGAAAGTTGTTGTAGGCAAACTTGATAAGAGGTAAGTGATCATCCCAATTTCCCTTGAAATCAATCACACACGCTCTCAACATATCCTCTAAAGTATGAATAATATGCTCATCCTGGCCATTCATCTGAGGGTGGAAAGTTGTTCTAAGCTTTACCTGAGTACCAAGACCTTTATGAAATGATCTCCAAAACTGAGATGTAAACTGAGGGCCTCTATCAGAAATGATAGAAAAAGGAACACCATTCAATCAAACTATCTTCCGGATGTAGAGTCTGGCATAATCACCTGTTGAATAAGTAGTCTTAACAGCCAAGAAGTGGGATGACTTGGTCATCCGGTCGACAATCACCCAGATGGAATCGTGTTTCCTTCGAGTAAGAGGCAAACCGGTAATAAAGTCCATATTGATCGCTTTCCATTTCCAAGTGGGAAGGTCAATATACTGAATCATGCTACCCAGCCTTTGATGCTCAAACTTTACTTGCTGACAGTTGGGACACTTACCCATAAACCCGGCTATGTCCCTCTTCATACCATTCCACCAAAAGACTTCCCGTAGATCATGGTACATCTTAGTAGCACCCAGATGAATAGAATATCTAGAACAATGAGCCTCAGTCAGAATCTGCTCTCTTGCCCCATCTACATTTGGCACACATAAGCGGACCTGATAATGAAGCACACCATCTCCCACCTGGGAGAAAACCTCAACTCGTTGCTGATGAACTCCACCATTAAGCTGAAGTAAAATGGGATACTTGTCTTGCTTTGCCTTCACCTCAGCTACCAAAGATGATTCAGCACCATTTTGTACAATCACACCACCTTCGGTCTAGTCCATAAGGAACACTCCAAACCGAGCAAGCCTATGAACCTCTTTTACCAATTCCTTCTTCCAATCTTCAATAGAAGACACACTTCCCATGGACAGTCTACTCAAAGCATCCCCCATGACATTGGCCTTACCCGGGTGGTAAAGCATACTCATATCATAATCTTTAAGGAGCTAAAGCCATCTCTTTTGTTGCAAATTCAACTCTTTTTAAAGGAACACATACTGAAGGCTTTTGTAATCCATGAACACATCAACGTGCACACCATAAAAGTAGTTTCTCCAAATTTTCAAAGCAAAGACTGAGGCTGCTTACTCAAGATCATCAGTAGGGTAGTTCTTCTCATGAACCTTAAGCTATCTCAAGGCATTAGCGATCACCATGCCCCATTGAATCAAATCACAACCCAAGCAAATACTGGAATCATCACAATACACCACGAATTCATCTAGGCCCTCGGGTAGAGCCAACACTGGAGCTCTGGTCAATCGAGTCTTCAATTCTTGAAAACTTTTCTCACAAGTGTCCGACCACTAAAACTTAACCTTTTTCTGAGTTAATGGAGTCAATGGGGAAGCAATAGAGAAACCACTTCCACAAACCTCCTGTATTTAGCAGCCAAACCTAAGAACTCCTAATATCGAACGGGGAAGTGGGTATAGGCCAGTTCATTACTGCCTCAATCTTTTGAGAGTCAACCCGAATACCATCACTAATCACAATATGACAAAGAAAGGCAACAGACTGCATCTAAAAATCACACTTGCTAAACTTAGCAAACAACTGTCTATCCTTAAGAGTTTGCAACACAACCCTCAAGTGGTCTGCATGCTGCTTCTCACTCCCAGAATAGATAAGGATGTCATCAATGAACAAAATCACAAATGAATCCAAATGTTTCTTGAATACCTGATTTATCAAATCCATGAAAGCTGTAGGAGCATTCATTAGACCAAAAGACATAGCAACCAACTCATAGTGACCATACCTAGTCTTGAAAGCTGTCTTTGGGATATCACACTCCCGAACCCGAAGTTGATGATAATCTGACCTAAGGTCAATCTTGGAGAACAAACAAGCACCCTGAAGATGATCAAACAAGTCATCAATCCTAGAAATGGGATACTTATTCTTTATTGTGACCTTGTTCAATTGGCGGTAATCAATACACATTCTAAGAGAGTCATCTGTCTTCCGAACAAACAAAACTCGGCCACCCCATGGAGAAATGCTAGGCCTGATGAAACCTTTATCAAGAAGATCCTTCAACTGATCTTTCAACTCTTTAAGTTCCACGGGAGACATTCTATAATGAGGAATAGAGATAGGATTCATATCCGGAAGAAGATCTATCCCAAACTCAATCTCCTGCTCGGGAGGGATTCCAGGCAAATCATCGGAAAAAACTTTTGGGAATTAATTCACAACAAGAACAGACTGAATAGAGGGGTGCCAGACTCCGTGTCCATGACCCGAACAATATGATAGACATAGCCCTTAGAAATTATCTTCCTAGCCTTAAGATAGGATATGAAGCGATCTTTTGAGGAAGGGGGACTACCTTGCCATTCTAAGACAAGTTCATTTGGGAACTTGAAACTGACCACACGAGTATGGCAATCAACTGAAGCATAACATGCATACAACCAATCCATACATACCAAGAATGACATTAAAATCAGTCATCTCAAACTTTACTAGATCCGCTAAAACTGACTCTATGAAGGACTTAGATAGGGCAATTTTGGTAGATTTTTAGGCTAGGACTGAATCACCAATATGAGTAGTAATACAAAAAGTCTCTAAAAATTGATCCGGATAAATCTTAAACCTACAAGCAACATAAGGGATTACAAAAGATAAGGAGGCACCGGTGTCTAACAAAGCATATACATCAAAAGAGAAGACTTTCAACATACCAGTAACCACATCTAGAGAACTCTCCTGATCCTGCCGGGAGGACATAGCATAAAGACAGTTCTAGCGCTGACCACCAGAACTAGAAGTTGCACCCTACTGGGCAGGTCGACCTCCTGGGGCTACAGGAGCAGACTGAGCCCTACTACCTCCCTGCCCCTACATAGTTGAAGAACAATCTATGATATGATATCCAGCCTGACCACATCCGAAGAAACTACCTGAACCGGCCAAACACTCACCAGAATGACTCTTCACACACTTACCACAAGCTGGGTAGCAAGATACCTTAGCAACACTACCTTGAGACTGGGAATAGGAACCAAATCCTCTACCACCCTGATTATGATGAGGCCTCAGGGCTTGGGTAGGAAAAGTAACAGAAGAATGAGCGAGGCCTGATGACTTCTTCTAGAACGAGGAGCGGTGTCCACCTCCAGACCTGTGATGACCAAAATCAAATCCCTCGGATCTAGCCCTCTTGTTCTCCCTTGCCATCTCCCTAAGCTTGTTACCCTCAATCTAATGGGCATGGGTCATGAGTCGGGAAATGTCCGTATCATGCTCTTATATACCATGCTACCTTTAATTTATCTTTTGTATATTTTGTACTCTCTTAGCTTTGGATACATGATGTACATGTATTATTTTAGGTCCTTTTTGTACACTTTATGTAGATCCGGCTCTTATATACCATGATACCTATCACGCCCCAAGGTTACCCCCTAGATGTAACACGGGACATGGGATGACAAGTGCCCCAAGCTAACCCTTGATCATAGCATACTCAAGCATAACATACGATAAGCGGAAGCATAGAAGATAAATCCAGAATCACATAAATGTATAATAAGTTGAATAGGAATACAAAATCTAGAAAGAGACTCGAAAGTTGTCTAGTTCTGGAAGGCCTCTATATATGACATAAGGAGTTGCTAGGACAAGACCCTAGCTAACTCGAGGTACAGAAATAAGTAACCAACATAGACTAAGAATATAACTAGTCCTCGACCTAAGAGGACTCACCAACAGCTGTCAACGAGTGGCTCGGAAAGCTCTAGGCATGAGTCTGAGAAGGGACACCTGAATCTGCATCACCAAAGGATGCAGCGCAAGATATATGTCAGTACTATAGGATGTACCGAGTATGTGAGATATGCATACATGTGAGGGAAACATACTTAAACCATAAATAAGACTTAGTTTATGCATGGGCAAGTTATCAGAGGTAAACGTCATAATATGAGTAGTAAATCATGAAATAAGAGTGAAAACTCAAGTATATATCATAAGATTAAGTAAGTCAAAGGCTTTCATACGAGAGTTTATTATAACCGACAATAGACCATGTGAGCTACATGGAATCTAACTATATAACCCTAGTTGGCAAAGCTGACTGAAACCCGGCCAAGGAACAAGTCACCATACACAAATATATAACCCTAGTTGGCAAAGCTGTCCTAATGCCCGCTAAGCACAGGACACCATAATCAAGATGTGGTTCCACTCTTATAAGCCCATAAGGCACTTAATTTCATAACCTACACTGGCAACATTGTTTTTGGACGTGGGTAATCGAACCCTCATCACTCAGTGCAAAATACTACTACCAAAACATGTACATATAGCTCATAAAGTCATGAAGGTATAATCGAATACCAAATCTCTTTTGAAAAGAATGAAGACACATATGGTTCCATGCATTTCTCATATCATAAGTTCTTAAAGTAAGCATAGCCATAATTCAAATCATTCTTTTCTTTCTAAATTCATACTTGAAGAATTAGGCATGCAATTTCATACATACATAAGGCCATGATATATGATCTTGTCAAATTTCTCTTGAAAACATGCAATTCAATGGAATCATGCAAGAATTCAACTTTAATGCATGGGCCTTTAAATCCAATAAAAGAATCATAACCAAATCATGAGTAAGCAATAAAAAACCATGAATTTAAGTATTGACTCTAATTTCATAATTTTTTCCCAATTTAGATCAAAACGCTAATTTCACAAGTTCATAAATCAATTTGAGAATTTGGGGGTTTTGGGCACAAAAGTGAGAAGAACCCATTGTTGAATACCCACATACCTTGATTGAAGCTAACCCACTAGAAAATGAAAAGATTTAGGAGGCTTGATCTTGGAGTTTGAGACTTTAATCTTGGAGGAGAATTGTCCTTTTTGGGGGGAGAGTGAAGTAATGAGAAGGAACTTAGGCTAATGAGGATGAAAATCCTACTTGAAATACCCAAAATGACTTTATTTAGGAGTTAAAAAGGGTACGGAATGAACAAAATACTCCTGGGACATATTTAAGAAAAATCTAGAAAAATTTTGGTTTCAGGGAACATTGGCCAGTTCTACGGGTCATCATTTGAATCACGACATGTGGTTCCACTCGTGGTTCCTGACAGGAAATTCAGGCTGCAGAAGCACTTCTATGGATCAACAGAATGGACCCGTAAAAGGAACATCGAATCATTATTTGGAGTCGTGGTTCCTAGGGACCTAGCTGGTCCTTGGTCAAACCACGAGTCGGGACTATGGTTCATCATTTGGACGATGAGTCGTAGAATTGAGTCATCATTTTAGAGGGACTTGCCAACCCTTTGATTTGAGTTCCACGAGTGGACCGGATGGACCCGTGGTTTGAACCATGATCCGTAGAACCAACTCGTGGTTCCATACCATAGGCTGAATCAATCAAAAGGGAATCACGGTTCCATTCCACGACCCATGGTTTGAACCATGGTCCGTGGTTTGGACCCGTCATTCCTGAAACATGAAATTTTTATGAGATTTTAACTTAGATAGATGGTTTGATTTCCGAGGTGTTACAATATCTCCCCCTTGGGATCATTCATCCTCGAATGAACACTAAATAAGGGAAAACTAAAGAGAAAATAGCCCAACAAGAAACAGAACATGGAAATCAAAGAGTAAACATGAAAACCGAACTTCTCAACTTGAAAACATGATAAACTAACTTCGTAAAACATGGTTGCATGCTAGGATCATGAGAGAAACTGGTGGAATAGAATCAGAAGGCCCTACTAAGAAGGAAACTAGTACCTCAAGGTGGAAATGAGTCAAAAGGAAATAGATGAGGATAGTTGGCCTCCATGGCCTCTTCCGCTTCCCAAGTAGCACCTTCTACCAACTTATTCCTCCAAAGGACTTTTACCGAAGCAACTTCTTTGTTTCTCAACCTCCGAACCTGATGATCAAGGATCTCTACTGGAACCTCCTTATAGGTGAGACTATCCTTCACACCCACACCCTCCAAGGGAACAATTAAGGTCGAATCACCAATACACTTCTTCAATAAGGAAACATGGAAGACTGGATGAACCGCTTCCAACTCTATTAGCAACTCCAACTCATAAGCAGCACTACCAACTCTCCTAAAAATCTGATAAGGACATATAAAACGGGGACTAAGCTTTCCTTTCTTGCCAAACCTCATCACACGCTTCATGGGTGACACCTTTAGGAAAACCCAATCATCAACTTCAAATTCCAACTCCTTTCTCTTCACATCCGCATAAGATTTCTGTCGACTGTGAGCGGCCTTCAACCTTTCCCTAATAAGATGAACCTTTTCCATAGCTTCACAAACCAAATCTGGACCAATCAAGGTTGCCTCACCTACCTTCAACCAACCAATAGGAGATATACATCTTCGTCCATAACGTTCCTCATAGGGAGTCATCTGGATGCTAGAATGAAAGTTGTCATTGTAGGAAAACTCGATAGGAGGTAAGTGATCATCCCAATTTCCCTTGATATCAGTCACACAAACTCTTAACATATCCTCCAAAGTCTGAATAGTACGCTTAGCCTGGCCATCCGTCTGAGGGTGGAAAGTTGTGCTAAACTTCACCTGAGTACCAAGACCTTTTTGAAACAATCTCTTAAATTGAGATGCAAACCGAGGGCCTCTATCAAAAATGATAGACAAAGGAACACCATGCAATCAAACTATCTTTCGGATGTAGAGTCTGGCATAATCACCTGCTGAATCAGTAGTCTTAATAGCCATGAAGTGGGATGACTTGGTCATCCGGTCGACAATAACCTAGATGGAATCATGTTTCCTTCCAGTACGAGGCAAACTAGTAATCAAGTCCATATTGATCGCTTCCCATTTCCAAGTGGGAAGGTCAATATCCTGAATCATTCTACCCAGCCTTTGATGCTTTACCTTTACTTGCAGACAGTTGGGACACTTACCCACAAACGCGGCTATGTACCTCTTCATACCATTCCACCAAAATACTTCCCATAGATCACGTCATATCTTAGTAGCACTTGGATGAATGGAATATCTAGAACTATGAGCATCAGTCAGAATCTGCTCTCTTGGCCTATCTACATCTGGCACACATAAGCAGCCCTGATAATGAAGCACACCATCTTCCCCCGAGAGAAAACCTCAACTCATTGCTTATGAACTATACCCTTAAGATGAAGTAAAAGGGGATCCTTGTCTTGCTTTGCCTTCACCTCAGCTACCAAAGATGATTCAGCACCATTTTGTACATTCACACCACCTTCGGTCGAGTCTATAAGGCAAACTCACAACCGAGAAAGCCTATAAACCTCTTTAACCAATTCCTTCTTCCCATATTCAGTAGAAGACACACTTCTCATGGACAGTCTACTCAAAGCATCCTCTATGACATTGGCCTTACCCGGGTGGTAAAGCACACTCATATCATAATCTTTAAGGAGCTCAAGCCATCTTCTTTATCGCAAATTCAACTCTTTTTGAGAGAACACATACTGAAGGCTTTTGTATCCGTGAACACATCAACGTGCACACCATACAAGTAGTGTCTCCAAATTTTCAAAGCAACGACTACGGCTGCTAACTCAAGATCATGAGTAGGGTAGTTCTTCTCATGATACTTAATCTATCTCGAGGCATAAGTGATCACCTTGCCCCGTTGAATTACATCACAACCCAATCCAATCCTTGAATCATCACAATACACCACGAAATCATCTATGCCCTCGGGTAGAGCCAACACTGGAGCTGTGGTCAATCGAGTCTTCAATTCCTGAAAACTTTTCTCAAAAGTGTCGGACCACTGAAACATAACCTTTTTCTGAATTAATGGAGTCAATGGGGCAGCAATAGAGGAAAACACTTCCACAAACCTCTTGTATTAAGCAACCAAACCTAAGAAGCTCCTAATATCAGATGGGGAAGTGGGTCTAGGCCAGTTCATTACTGGCTTAATATTTTGGAAGTCAACCTGAATACCATCACTTGTCACAATTTGACCTAGAAAGGCAACAGACTGCATCCAAAACTCACAATTGCTAAACATAGCAAACAACTGTCTATCCTTGAGAGCTTGCAACACAACCCTCAAGTGGTCTTTATGCTACTTCTCACTCCTAGAGTAGATAAGGATGTCATCAATGAACAAACTCACAAATGAATCCAAATGTTGCTTGAATACCTGATTCATCAAATCCATAAAAGTTGTAGGAGCATTCGTTAGAACAAAAGACATAACAACGAACTCATAATGACCATACCTAGTCCTAGAAGCTTTCTTTGGGATATCACACTCCTGAACCCAAAGCTGATGATAATCGGACCTAAGGTCAATCTTGGAGAAGAAACAAGCACCCTAAAGATGATCAAACAAGTCATCAATCCTAGGAATGGGATACTTATTCTTGATTGTGACCTTGTTCAATTGGCGATAATCAATACACATTCTAAGACAACCATCTTTCTTTCGAACAAACAAAACTGGGCCACGCCATAGAGAAATGCTAGGCCTGATGAAACCTTTATCAAGAAGATCCTTCAACTGATCTTTCAACTCTTTAAGTTCTGTGGGAGACATTCTATAAGGAAGAACAGAGATAGGATTCATATCCGGAAAAAGATCTATCCCAAAGTCAATCTCCTGCTCGGGAGGGGTTCCAGGAAAATCATCGAGAAATACTTCTGGGACTTCGTTCACAACAGGAACAAACTGAATAGATGGGGTGCTAGACTCCGTGTCCATGACCCAAACAATATGATAGACATAGCCCTTAGAAATCATCTTCCTAGCCTTAAGATAGGATATGAAGCAATCTTTTGAGGAAGGGGGACTACCTTGCCATTCTAAGACAGGTTCATTTCGGAACTTGAAACTTAACACACGAGTATAGCAATCAACTGCGGCATAACATGCATACAACCAATCCATACCAAGAATGACATCAAAATCAGTCATCTCAAACTTTACTAGATCCACTAAAGTGACTCTATGAAGGACTGAGATAGGGCAATTTCCATAGATTTTTTAGGCTGGAACTGAATCACCAAAAGGAGTAGTAATACAAAAGGGCTCTAAAAGTTTATCCGGAAAAATCTCAAACATACAAGAAGCATAAGGGGTTACAAAAGATAAGGAGGCACTGGGGTCTAACAAAGCATATACATCAAAAGAGAAGACTTTAAACATACCAGTAACCACATCTAGAGAACTCTCCTGATCCTTCTAGGAGGACATAGCATAAAGACGGTTCTGGCGCTGACCAACAGAACTAGAAGCTACGCCCTGCTGGGAAGGTCGACCTCCTGGGGCTACAGGAGCAGACTGAGCCCTACTACCTCTCTGCCCCTACTTAGTTGAAGGGCAATCTGTGATATGATATCCAGCCTGACCACATCCGAAGAAACTACCATAACCGGCCAAACACTCACCAGAATAACTCTTCCCACACTTACTACAAGCTGGGTAGGAAGATCCCTTAGCAACACTACCTTGAGACTGGGAATGGGAACCAGATCCTCTACCACCTTGATCATGATGAGGCCTCAGGGATTGGGTAGAAGCACTAGCAGAAGAATGAGCGGGGCCTGATGACTTCTTCTAGAAGGAGAAGCGGTGTCCACTTCCGGACCTGTGATGACCAAAACCTGATCCATCAGATCTAGCCCTCTTGTTCGCCTTTGCCATCTCCCTAAGCTTGTCACCCTCAATCTGATGGGCTGGGTCATGAGTCGGGAAATGTTCATATCATGCATCAACAAGGCAGACCTATACGCTTTCTTCACCATATCAAAAACCCTATAGATATACTTGCCCATCTGATCATGCGGGTCTGCAACCATGGAGGGAGCATACCTAGACAACTGAGTGAACTTCAAACTATATTCTTGAACCGACATCGAACCCTATCTCAAGTTCACAAACTCAACCACCTTTGCTTGCCTCAACTCTAGGGGGAAAAACCTATCAAGGAAGGCCCGCTCAAAACACTCCCAAGTCATGGGGACCGTATCCCTTACCCTAGCCTCCTTCCATTGTGTGAACCAAATATGAGCTACATCATTGAGTTGATAGGATGCAAGCTCAACAAAATCAACCCTAACCCCTTGCATAACTTTGAAGATCTTCTTCACTTTATCAATAAAGTTGAGCGGGTCATTATTCACTTTCGAACCCCAAAACTTGGGCTGGTTCATATGGATAAAGTCACAAACTCCGGCTGCTACCCCACCTTGAGGGTAGACTGAGTCAAGATCCTGCTGATTTGCCTGAGTGGCAAAGGTATGGGCTAGCAAATGGATAGCATTCCTGAATTACTCATTCGTGACATCGGGAACTGGAATTGGAGGAGCCGCATTCCGAGCGGCTCAGGGAGGCATAGAAAGTCGAGGAGGGATAGTATGAAATGTACAAGATTAGGATTAGAGGAACATTAGAGTTACACTCTATCGCATGAAGTGGTTATGAAAGAAGTGAAGTTTTTCTAAGACACCTCATAGATTCCCTCTCATATGATTGCGCGCTTCATACATAATAAAGAGACTCTACTCGATGCGGCTTTCAGACATCCTAGGACCCTAGAACCTGAGGCTCTGATACCAACTTTGTCATGCCTTGAAGTTACCTCCTAGACGTAATACGGGACATGGGACCACAAGTGCCCCAAGATAACCCTTGGTTATAGCATACTCAAGCATAATATACGATAAGCGGAAGCATAAGAGATAAATCTGGAATCACATAAATGTATGATAAGTCGAATAAGAATACAAAATCTAGAAAGAGACTCGAAAGTTGTCTATGTCTAGAAAGCCTCTATACATGACATACGAAATTGCTAGGACAAGTCCCTAGCTAACTCAAGGTACGGATATAAGTAACCAACATAGACTAAGAACATAACTAGTCCTCGACCTAGGAGGACTCACCAACAGCTGACAACGAGTGGCCTGGGAAGCTCTAGCCATGAGTCTGAGAAGGGACACCTGAATCTGCATCATTAAAGGATGCAGCGCAAGATATGCGTCAGTAATATAGGATGTACCAAGTATGTGAGATATGCATGCATGTGATGGAAACATACTTAAACTGTAAATATAACATAGTTCATGCATAGACAAGTTATCAGAGGTAAACATCATAATATGAGTAGTAAATAATGAAATAAGAGTCAAAACTCAAGTAGATATCATAAGTTTAAGTAAGGCAAAGGCTTTCATACGGGAGTTTCTTATAACCGACAATAGACTATGTGAGGTACATGGAATCTAACTATATAACCTGATAACGCTCAAACTACACCTCAAATTAACGAGGCGTAAGCGATCGTTGTCAAGTAAAGAACCCAACAAGGTTGGGGTCGAATCCCACAGAGAATATGGTGATGATTAAGACTTTAGTGAATTAGTTGACTATTCGTCAGTCGTTTCCAGTAAATAAAAGGGGGGGTTTTGTAATCAAATTGTAAACAAAACAATAATAAACTTATGGAAAAATCAGTAGGAGAGAATGAACTAGGGATGTGTTCACCATGGCGTTGTAACAATGTCGATTCTAGGCTTAACCGGGTTCTTTCTATATGCGTGTCACGATGTGATTGCGTCTATTGTATCGTCTAAACGTCTCTCGACCAAATAAACAAATTTCCTTTTATCTTCTTTCGATCTCAAAAAGATGTGCTTTTTAGCTCTCAATCCAAACATCAAGTAGACTAATCCAGCTACGGCATTAATCTTTAAGACGAGAGTTGGTAGTCTCGAATCCTTGTCGTTAATCAATTTTTCCCGGTTTTAATCTCTTTACTCAAGCAAATTAAACCTAGGCATGTTCTAATGTTTGCAACCACTAGAAAACGTGACATAAAGTATGATTAACAACGTGACAATACATATATCGAACCCAACGCTACCCGGAATCTATATTGCTACGTTTGCCATGGCTCTCACAACCCTAGTTGCGGGAGTTTTAGTTACTCATGCTCGAAGATGAAAAGAAGAAAGTCATGTTCATAAAATAATAAAGAAACGAGATCCTTACAATATATTGAGGACAATCTTCAAGTATCCAAGAACAAGAAAAACCAAGAACTCACGAACACGAATTCAAGAATCCGAAAACGTGTTGTTGCTCTCAAAAACAAACCAAAAACGTGTTTAAACTAATGGGAGAATAATAATTAACATAAACCTAACATAGGGTATTTATAGGAGCCAAAGAAACCAAATCCAAAACGGGCTAGGAATCCCCAAAACGCGGGTCGCCGCCTGAAGTCACTGCCTAAGCGTGACGGCCAGGCTTGACGGACCGTCACAGGGTTGACGGACCGTCGCCTGGACCGTCACCCTTAGGCAGTGGACTGCCTGAAGTTGCTGCCTGGGTGTGACGGTCACAGTGACGGACCGTCACATGTGTGACTGGCCGTCCCTCAGGCCGTCACTCTTAGGCAGAATGTTGTTTTTCGCGTCTTTTCTTCCGTTTCCGTGTTTGTTTCCATTTCCTACAAATACAACATAAAAACATCAAAAACAACAATGGTTGCTTGAAAACATACGATTGTTCTTAGTAAAAAGGAGTCGAAAGTGACGTAAATTAGCGTCACATCATAACCCTAGTTAGCAAAGTTGACTCGAACGTTACCAAGGAACAAGTCACCATACCCAACTATATAACCCTAGTTGGCAAAGCTATCCTAATGCCCGCTAAGCACAAGACACCATAATCAAGATGTGGTTCCACTCTCATAAGCCCATAGGGCACTTAATTTCATAACCTACACTGGCAACATAGTTTTTTGACTTGGATAATTAAACCCTCATTGATCGATACTAAATACTACTCCCAAAACATGTACATATAGCTTATAAAGTCATGAAGGTATAATTGAATACCAAATCTCTTTTGAAAAGCATGAAGACACATCGGGTTCCATGCAATTCTCATATCATAAGTTCTTAAAGTAAAGCATAGCCATAATTCAAATCATACATTTCTTTTTAAATTCATACTTGAAGAATTAGGCATGCAATTTCATACATACATAAGGCCATGATATCAAATCATGTCAAATTTCTCTTGAAAACATGCAATTCAATGGAATCATGCTAGAATTAAACTTTAATGCATGGGCCTTTAAATCGAGTAAAGGAATCATAACCAAATCATGAGTAAGCAATAAGAAACCATGAATTTATGTATAGAAACTGATTTCATAAGTTTTCCCCAATTTAGATCAAAATCCTAATTTCACAAGTTCATAAATCAATTTGAGAGTTTGGAGGTTTTAGGCACAAGGGTGAGAAGAATTCATTGTTGAATACCCACATACCTTGATTTAAGCTAACCCACTAGAAATGAAAAGATTTAGGAGGCTTGATCTTGGATCTTGAGACTTGAAGCTTGGAGGAGAATTTTCCTTTTTTGGGGGGAGAGTGAAGTAATGAGAAGGAACTTAGGATAATGAGGATGAAAACCCTACTTGAAATAATCATAATGACATCATTTAGTAGTTAAAAAGGGTGGGGAATGACCAAAATACCCTTGGGATATATTCAATAAAAATCTAGAAAATGGTCAGTTTCAAGGACAACGGGCTAGTTCTACAGGTCATCATTTAATCACGACCCATGGTTCTACTCGTGGTTCCTGACAGGAACTTCAGGCTGCAGAAGCACTTCTACAGGTCAATAGGATGGACCCATAGAATGAACGATGAATCATCATTTGGAGTCGTGGTTCCTGGGGACCTAGCTGGTCCTTGGTCAAACCACGAGTCAGGACTACGGTTCATAATTTGGACGACGAGTCGTAGAATTGAGTCATCATTTCAGAGGGTCTTGCCAACCCTCTGATCTAAGTTTCACTAGTGGACAAGACGGACTCGTGGTTTGAACTATGGTTCGTAGAACCAACTCGTGGTTCTAGACCAGAGGCCGAAACAATCAGAAGGGAATCACGGTTCCATTCCACGACTTGTGGTTCGAACCATGGTCTGTGGTTTGGACTCGTCATTCTTGAAACCTGATTTTTTTTGTGATTTTAACTTTGATAGCTGGTTTGATATCTGAGGTTTTACAATACAAGGTTTTTGGTGTTGGCTTAGCTTTCGTATGTTATATATATTTTCATGTTGTTACTTTTCTTCTCGTATAACCCTTGCTTCCGTTCATATTACCTGTTATTTTGCTAACCTGTTAGATAGTAGAATATTACTAACCATTCTGATATATAGGGATTGGTTCACCTACTGGGGGTTATAGGTGCCATCATAATCGAGAAATTGAATCGTGGCAAAATAACCTCTGTATGTTTTGTTCTTTTCTAGTAATCATATGTGAAGTATTAATATCTTTCCCTAAGGACAATTGGATCATTGGCTTGTGCCCAGGAGTGTTACTCTTTCCTTATTGTGGAACGGACAACTCAGGATTCTTTCTTTTAAGTGCCATTGGTGCTTGCACTTTCCTAGTTTTATCATTGTTTTCATTTGCATGTTGTTCTCTCTTAATCTTAAATTGCTGGGCCAATTCCGTACTTGATCAGTATTGAACATTGCTATTCATAATCTTCATAGGACTTTGAGCTTTATTCAGATTTGGAACTTTTTTCTTTACAACTGCTACCTGACTCATTCTTCTTACTTTCTTCTAATTTCTATGTTTTCTTCTCTTTCAGTAACTTCAACTCTGCAACAGAAATAGAAAACATATTAAATTATAACATAAATCTAACGAAATCCGCAATGCATTTCTTGAATTTCCTAGGCCTAATATAACATTAGCACCTCTAGCAAGTCCTTGTAACAGACTAGTTGATGCACAAGAAAACAAGAATTGATGAATTGAAGCAATTGAACGTATTTTTAACTCATCAACCATTAGGATTGACCATAGAGCATTTGAGTGAATTACAAGGAATAAGTTTCTAACTTGTTAAGCAACAATTTGCCCAGAGAAATGAACCACCAAGCCACAATCCCCTCCCAACAAAAATATAAAGATCTATGTGTAACATATATATATATTTAATTTCTAAGTGATCATTCAGCAGTGAACAACACCTAATACAATCTGGATCGCTACCCCAAAACATATCATAGGATTCTCAAGAATTTAACATTTCTGTTTCATTATTAGTACACAAATTGTGACATATAGTTATCCGTCCACCTCATGGAAGTACTAAAACAAAAAACATTATCAGTATAGAGGTAACATTAAATATGACATGTGTTTTATTAGTTTATAAGAAAAAAATAGTGTCGAATAACCATAGAATAGTCATTCTCATCCAGTTCTCCTAGCAAGAAATATTTGAAAGTCATCAAAGAACTAAACTTTATCAAAAACTAAAACTATCTTATGGACTTAAACCTTAAAAAAGTATAAAAATGATAGCAGATTGCAGGCAATAAATATGGGATACTTGTTTAGTATCACTGTGCTGCCTCAAATATCGTTAGTTTGAATACCTTCTTAGGATGAGCACTACCTTAAAAATAGAAAAAATAGATATTTAAGTAACTAGTGTAGTTTATAAATCAGAATAATAATCAGGTACACAAAAAAGTAAGATTGAATTGTGGGTCAAAATCAGAATAACAATCAAGCACAATAAAAAGTCAACAAAATACATAAACATTGCCAATATCATATATGTTTCTACATATTAGATAGCTAAGTGTTTTTGTACCAGTAAACAGTCAAATAACAGAAAGAGAAAGCTAATACTATGGGTCAACAACAAAATAATAAAGTCATGGTTCATCATCAAAATCATTTTCAGACACTTCTTTGAACTCGTCTTCAGAATCATCTTCAAACTCATCGGCATACTCATCTTCAAACTCGGCTTCAGATTAGTCGTCATACTCAACTTCATGTTGTTGAGAAATAAATCCATCAGCAGCCAAA
This sequence comes from Jaltomata sinuosa, assembly GCA_003996215.1. NCBI lineage: Eukaryota > Viridiplantae > Streptophyta > Magnoliopsida > Solanales > Solanaceae > Jaltomata > Jaltomata sinuosa. The sequence continues at coordinate 43,573 of QJPP01005110.1, forward strand.
TCATCCATATCAGTAATTATTTTTGGTACATCATTCCTTATTAAGACAACTTCACCATCTTCATCTGGTATAAATGGGACAACTAAATGTTCATAAGGCTCATTTTCATAACATTGTTCAACCTCAACACTTACATTAAACAAGTCTCTCAGAAAAGTCTTCAGAACATAATGTCTATCTTGATCATATGGATCTTGAACATAGAAGCACTGGTGCACTTGAGATGCTAGTACAAAAGGCTCTTCCAGAGAGTCTTTCTTGTTGAAGTAGATATAAGTAGCACCATACATATCTTTTTCAACCTCATACCAGTCTCACATGAATAAAATAGCCTTAAAATGGAAATAATAGTCTAACTCAGCTATATCAACTATTCTTCCATAATAAGCCAAATCTGCATCAACTGGATTTTTATCCTTTGAGCTTGCAAAGCTTGTGGTGGAGGCAACTAATATAACACCATTATTTTGGGTTTTATCCCCTGCATCACGATACCTAGTATGGAATCTATATCCATTAATAAGATACCAAGAATATTTTTTAGCAACTGAATTTGGTCCTCTGACCAATTCTTTTATAAGATCAAGCACATCCTCTTGCAAAGCACGAATTTCAAACCATTGGGAGAAACTCTCACTATGATTTTTAGCCTTGCTCCATTTAGATCTTCGCGGCTGATTATTAAATTCAAGTTCATTCTCTCTGCACACAAGTATTTTTATTTGTTAGAACAATAAATAAAATAAGTTGAAAACTATATGTAAAAAGGAAATACTAGAAGTGATTAAAGTACCTAATATACTCTTGAACTTCATCACAATTGTCCAATGAGTATGCATGCGCCTGATTTAATTACATGCTATCTAAAATAGTACTTGCAGCTTTCTTTTCTCCTAAAGGACAACCATTATTAGGAAACAAACTGCAAGTTTGAGTATCAGCCGAGCCACATTCATCATCATTTCAGACTCTTCTATTGAATCTTGTGCGTACGCCCTCATGCAAATATATAGATCATAAAGTTAAACAGTCTTCAACTATAAATGCCTCTGCTATAGATCCTTCTGCACAATATTTTTTATGGACACACGATTTAAATGTACACATATCTCTTTTAGAGGGATACATCCATCGATTTTGAATTGGACCTCCTAATTTCACCGCATTTGCCAAATGAATAGGCAGATGAATCATTATATCAAAAAATGTAGGAGGAAAAATTTTCTTCAACTGATTTATTATTTCACTGATCTCTACTTCTAAGCAATCTATTTCCTCTAGTGTAATAACTTTTTCACATAAACAACAGAAGAAGGAACTCAAATCAATCAAAGAAATAATAACAGGATCAGAAAGGATGCTTTTAAATTGATATTGACAGCAAGTAATGTAACATAAAATGAGCATCACGTGTATTATAACCTGATATTTTTTTTTATCTAGTTCCACACACCTAGATATATTGGAGGCACTACCATTAAGCATCTTTGATGTCTTTAGAACTCAACAATAAAATGATTTCTCTCTATTGGTCATTGAGAAGCACACTTTTTCCATCTTTGTTCTCTTGCCATCCGTTGTATCTTTTAGATGAAGGTTCGTTCTAATTTCCATATCTTTCAAATCATAATGAGCCTTTGCATGATCCTTTGTTTTGCCAAAAAATATCCAAAAGAGTTCCAATTACATTGTCAACTTTGTTCTTTTCTATGTGCATTACATCAAGGTTGTGGGGTAATGGGTTGTGCTCCCAATGGGTTGAGCATTGGGGTTAATGCTAATTCTTAATTTAGGGGGTTGCATTTATTTATGTTGATGGATGGATGCTTTGATTTTTTTCTTAGTCGGGCTAGGATTGCAATACTCTAGAATCTGAACCAACTATTTTACAACACTTAGCAAGAAGAATTTCAGAAAATTTCATGTTCCCAGAAACCACGGTCAGGATCATGGGCCATTTTCTAGGATCACAAACCATGTTCTTATCCGTGGTCTAGCCTTAGAGTAGGTCCCCATTTATTGTACGGGTGACTTCATAGACCATGGTTTGGAATCATGGCTTGTCTTGTTACTCATGGATTAGCCATTAAAGAAGTGCCAGTTTTCCATATCAGAACCATGGATGGATCCACAAACCGTAGTTTAGAACCACGGTACGTCCTGTTAACCGTGATCCAACTCTTCAGAGGACCCTCAATTTTGGTCCTAAGAGCCACAACTCAAATGATGGTATGTCATTTTTATCCACGGACCATCCTTTTATCCGTAAATCAAAAGACTAGAGAACCACAAAAACCCCAAGGCAAAAACGGTAACTCAGTCGATGGTCGATCCTTCAGAACTATGGTCTATCGACTAAACCGTGGAATGATAACTTGAGATTTTTAGCAATTTTTTATTTAATTCCCAAGGGGTATTTCAGACCTTTCCTTCTCTTTTAAAAGGCTAAGCTATGTTGCTTTACCTATCCCAAGGCTAGTTATTAATCCTAAACTACCCCAAATCCCTCATTCCCTCAAATTCTAATCGACACTTAGCAAAAAAAAGCATTCTTCTTTTCCAAGGAAGCAACTAGGGTTTTTCAAGTTCAGGCTCAAAACTCAAGGATTATTTTAAGGGTTCTACTCTCAGGTATGTGGGAATTCATCAATGTGTATTCTTTCACCCATTGATTCCCTAAGTTAAATCAGTTCTCCAGGTTTCAGTTAGTCTTTAGGACTAGGCTTCCTATTTTTCATGAATTTCTTGTATCTTAGTTTCCATTGTTATGTATGGATCTTATTATATAATTTCTTAAAGTTTAGCATTTTTTATATACTCAGAATTCTCCAGCCCTAAGAATGTGTTAAATTTATCTTGAACTATGATTATGATATGCATCCTCTATTCAAAATCGTATGGTTAGGAGTAGTTCAATTCATTAGGATTGTTGGTTATGAACACCTGATCAGGTTAAGACTTCATGCATTTCAGTCAGATATTCAGCCATTCAAGACTTACATGATTAGAATGCTTTTAGTATCAATATTATTTTGCATTCTTAAAAAATCAATATTTTGAGCTATTCATTATGTCATTTGGTTGTTTTGGATGTTTGCCTATTTTAGAGCCTTAAACTTAGAATATCATCGAATTTAGTCAACATACATAGCTAACGTGCTCAGAATCTAATTTTGACAGTTTTTTTAGCTCCAAAACATTGAGTTTGGTCTAGTTGGACCTTTAGTTGAGGCCTGAGAACTTTTGGTGTGGGTTTTGTATTGTTTTCTCTGTTTTCAGGCCATTTGGAGTTTAAAGTGTAACTTTGGTCAGCTTTCGATGATCGGAGCATCAAATTCAAAGTCTGACAATTCTATCAGCTCTAGAAAATTGAGTTTGGGTTAAATAGATAGTTGGTTCGGGTCCCGGGTGTCCCAGGCTCATTTTGAGTCTTTGGTTGCTTGTTAGTTAGTCTTTACTTCGGTCAAAATTTCTCCAAAACAACCTTGTATGGAAGTTTCATAGATTTTGTTGAGTCAAGAACATCGTTTCCACTCTATTAGCATTATTGATTTTTGAATATCGATTTCTGATTGTGCTCGGAATGCCCTGTTGAATTTTAAGAAGTTGTATAATTTTAGTGCAGACCAGGCCTTCTGCACCATCGGTGCTAGCCTAGCGCGATCGCATTCATGTGCATTTCGACTAAGCAGTATGATTGCGCTGTGATGGCGCTGTTGGCGTTGGCCAATTTTCTAGCCTTTATATTTTCAGTTTTTATTTTTTCAGAAGTTTCCGAACCCTAAACTCAAAATTCTCTCTACCAAATAGCTCCAAATCAGTTTCTAACCTTGGGGAATCAATTGTTCATCAATAATTATTGCTTCTTCAATAATTAGTAAGTCTTCTTCCCCACCTTGCTCTTTTTTTTGTTTTTCTAAGAAATTACCATTGTTGCCATCTTCTCAAAGCTTGAAATTTGTTTGTAGAATTTGTTTCGTGTGAGTTTGCATGCTACGTGGACTCATTCAATTCATACCCTTGGCTTAATTCTCTCATTGTGGTAGGTGATTCTTGCCGATTTCTGGTTTTTATTCCTAATTTTCCATAATTAGTTTCCTGACTTCTAGAGGCTGTTTTAGCCCTAATTCCTTGCCCATTATCCTTAATATTTTGGGCATTTACTCCCTTGGTCATAATGATCATATTCTGTGCTTTCATTTTTTGTTCTGAGTTGCAGGTCCCGCTAGCTTGTCGGTGACTTGAATTTTGGTCTAGCTATTATTATAGAAATATAGGTATCGTTAGATCCCTTTTGATGGGTTATTTATGTTTTTATAGTTTAACTCTCATTCGGGGCCTCTCGGAGCGATTCAGGCTTAAATATCGTTGTTAAAAGAGCATGTCATTGGACGACAGGTAGGTTATAGTTTAAACTCCTTATACTTCACATATATAGGATAAAATTGTATCAATGGGCATCCTTGGGTTGTGTTTACTAGTTGTTACCACAGACCTTGACCACTTTATTCATATTTGATTTATTTCTTCCTCCGATGGTTGTAGTATTTGCGATAGATGAAATTGACACCCTTCTGGTCCTGTGAGACTTATATTGACTCTGGAACATAGATGGTGGGAAATTGGGAATTTCTGTGAGTCCCAAACATCGTTATTATTATTATAGAGTTGGCTATCTGTGCTGTAGAATGATTAGAGCCTGTGCAGGGCCAAAAGGTTGGGTGTGAGCTGTTGGGATATTGAATGTGATTGAGCATGCCATTATCATGCATATAAAAGGATTTTCTTCATGATTTTACTATGGTTTTGGCTTCGGGCCTTCTATTGATGATTTCTAAATCTTGCATGGCCCGTGGGGACTATTTTCGGTAAAATTGACTATGAAATAGTTTGGTATCATCTTAATGGATCTTCTTGGGGTAATAAAAGTTAAAAGAGAGATTTTTTACAGTTTTCCTAATATATATTAGACCCGATTGAACCGAGGTGCTAGATTGATTCTGTTATGGATGAGAAATGATATTAGACTCGGTAAAGTCGAGCATCAGACTTAATTTACTACTGTTTTAGACCCAAATATGCCCGGGCGCCCTTGAACAGGGTTTGTGAGACTTATTTCATTAATTTAGACCTAGATAGAATTTAGGCATGCATTTTAAGCATTTGAGTACTAGTTTGGATCTGGTGGCACTCTGGACTGATATTTTGAGGTTAGAGCTTAGTATGTGGTCTACGAGTAGACCTCTATGGACCCTGTCATTCTCTACAAAGTCCTACGGTCAAAAGGGTGACCGGGGGTAGGGGTGTACGGAAGTGTAGATGTACTTGGGAGAAGTCCTTCTATGGATCCCACCTTTATTGGACCTTTGGAGCACCGAAGGGGGTACAATACTGACAGTGCAATTACACTTAGTTCAGCATATCATATCATATCATTCATTTGTGTGAGGTACAAAACCTTTTTGCTATTTGTTGATTGCATGCTCTAGTAGTATTGGATGCCAGAGGGTTTGTCTTCACTTGTTTGTGTTCCTTGGGTGTATTGGCGCCTGTGGGACTGTAGGTAGACTTATTGTTACTATTTTGCTCTATTGGTTCCTATTGTGGTTCTTATGACTTTTGATATTGTTATGGTTAAACTTGGGCTTCTAACTGTTGAATTCTTGACTGGAGATTACATGCTTAGTTGGGTAATCGTTCCTTGTATTCGAGCATATTTACTATTTTCTTCCTCTCCTTCTCTATTTATTGAGGTTACCGCTATAACCCACCGTCTATGTTCCATAGTCAAAAGAAGACCACACAGGGCCATAAGGGTGATAACATCAACTACTAAGAATACTACACACAATAGAGAGAAGAAATGACGCGAATTGCAGAAAAGCGGTCAGGGTCTGTGGTACCAATCTAATAACCCAACCCAAGGATTCCAGCTACTACAATTTTATTCTATATATTCTAAGTCTAGGGAGTTTAGACCGTAACCTACTTTTCATCCGATGACAAGCTACTAGGACAACAATATCCAAGACCGAATAACTCTGAGAGATCCCGAATGATAATCAAACTACAACAAACATAAATAATACGTTAAAATGAGTCTAACAATACCCATATCACTACAATTGTAGTTGGGTCGAAATCCAGTTCAAAAGCGAGCTCGCAGAGTCCATAACCCAAAACCGAAAATAGAATAGAGCATGATGACCACCACGATGTATAGAAAGCATGCTCCAAATTTGAGCACAATTGGCCAAGAGAAAGGTGTCAAAATAGACCGCTCAATTTGGGGTTTAAAGATGGAATTTTAAGACTAAAAACTGGAAAGTAGGCAAGAAATTACTCACCAAAGTGATGTAATTTAAGTCAAAACGGAGAATTCTTCAAACCCAAGAACATGCACGAGCTAGGAGGTAGCCACTACACAATTTTCCATGCTTTTGAAATGGGCAACAATGGTGGATTTAAAGGGAAGAACAAGATCTTTCAATATACAAAAACATTAATTATTGCACACTTTAATTCTAAAAGTCACAAGCAAGTTATCAGAATCATGTATTGGCATGTGTTGGAAGAAGATAAAAAAAATTACCTAGTTATAGCCTTTATGCTAAGCCAAATCCAAGTTTAAATCAGCAGCAGATCCAATTACCCTTCTCATGCATATAACAAAATTAAGTATGCATGCTACATAGTCTAAACAGTTTAACAACGACAGATACGTAACTACTTTAAAGCTTTAATTTTTGTCTCCTATTCCTAATCTTCACTTGTGGTAAGTTTCCTGATGTTAAATATGTGTTTGTAAGTTGATTGGTAACTCATATTGTGAAGCATGCTCATTAAATCGACCATGTTGATTTTGAGTGAAATCCTAAAATTTTGGGTCCCCAATTTTGGATTATATTGTTGAGTTTGCTTAGGATTAACTTGGTAGAACATGAAGTTATGATTATGCATTTTGATTGTGATACTTTTTAGCCTTAAAATTTGATGTTTTTGGTGAAGTGTAAGTAACCCAATTGTGTGGTGTATGATTTGGCCCTATGATAGATTGGGTGATGTCATTCTTAAAGGCAAATCGTCATTTTTATGAGGTTTTTGTCAGAAATTGATGTTTGGGGATGAAAGTATTACCACCATTATGCCCATGTGTTGTTCTAATTGAATATCTTGTTGGGTATACATTTTTTGTTGGGGGTATTAAATTGTTGTTGAATGGGTGTGACTTCTGGTTTGCAATTAAAGGCTTGATGTTCCCAATAATAATCGGGTTAACGTGCTTCTTAAGGGAAATCATTAAGCTCTTCCTTTGTTTTGAATGGTGTTGATAAATACTGGGGAAGTCTGATTATCCGGATGATTTGGTTCTAGTCATAGCATGTTTCGCCCTAATATTAATTGTATTTGTGTTGTGTGCCAAGTGCATATCACATATATTTTCTTGTATGTTTTGCATGAGACGCGCTGATTTTTATTTGTGAAATGCACAAGGTGCCGCACCTCATTAATAATTGGTGCTAGTTCACTGGAATAGGAGGTAAAATTTTGTGCAACACGGACATTGGCTGGTGCGGACTGCCCTCTCTTTGCACCCCAAAGCAGAAGTCAACTTAGGTTTCTGATAGCTTGTGCAACATCACGTGTAATGCGCACAATCCTTAGTGCATTTTGCGCATGGTTCGCACAATTCAACAGTCACCTACTTTATTTTTCTTCTTCTTTGTATTCCATATATTTTTAATTAGATAACTTCTTTTAGCTTTTCTTCCTTTAAGTACTTTAAAAAACACAAAAAGACTTTGTTTACTTTGAATACTCACAATCTCCATGTGCAAACTATGTCTTCTCCCAGGGGAAACACCGGGCACAACCCAAAGAAGCTATCAGCCACAGAAGAGGCACGAAATCATTTTGGGATTAAGGGTATGAAAGTTGTCTATGACCATGACAAGCAAAGAACCTTAAACACGCAGATCATCTTCAACCTAGAATCAGTCAGGGATGATCTACCCAACATCCCCTAACAGTTCATCGATCGCTAGTGGCACCCACTCCAAGATATACTCGGAGGGTACTATGAGGAGGTGGTTCGAGAATTCTTCACTTCCTATCAATCCATGTAGGATTCTAAGGGGTATATGGGGAATATTGAGAGATTCCCTAACTTAGATTCAATCATCATTCGGGGCAAGAAAATTCATATCACTCCAGTTGATATAAATGCCATTTATTGGGGTAACCCAATTGATCCTTCACCTGCACTCTTGGCTAAATTTACTGCTAGCCCAAAGCCATATCAGGAGGCTACCCTAATTATTTCTCATGACACTCTTATTTAGTCCACTATGGGAGGTGATATATCGAGGAGAACTCTACACTTCGAGGCCCATCTCTGGAATGATTTTGTTCATAATTGATTCTTGCCCTCACAAAAAGATCAGAAAGTAACCAAGGATTGACCAATTTTGGTGGCTGCTATTATGATGGGAGAACATGTCCACTTTTGGGATATCACATCTATGGTGATAAGGAGGAAAGCACATAGGGGTGGTGACTCATTTACTTACCCAGTGTTCATCGACAAGCTTTGTGTTACGGTCGCAATCCCCTGCTTCAGTTGAGACGCACTTACTCCTTCTATTGGTGTGCTTGACCTTGATTTGAAAACTGACAGATATGATCCTAGGTTCAAGAGGCACAGGAGTCAGCCCTCGGAGGTGGTTGAGGTTGATGAGTCCAACACTGAAGAAAATGCTTCCTCTCTTTCTCAGGCATCCTCAGAAGCACCTACCCCAACAAATGTTGCACCTAGAGAATTAGTGAATAAGGGACAAGACCTACAATCATGATAGCAACGTGTGAGTTTGCATGCTACATGGACTCATTCAATTCATACCTTTGGCTTAATTCTCTCGTTGTGGTAGGTTATTCTTGCCGATTTCTGGTTTTTTTTCGTAATTTTCCATAATTGGTTTCTTGACTTCTAAGGGCTATTTTAGCTTGAATTCCTTGCCCATTATCCTTAAAATTTTGGGCATGTACTCCTTTGGTTATGGTGATCATAGTGTGCTTTCATTTTTGGTTTTGGGTTGCGGGTCCCGCTAGCTCATCGGTGACCTAAATTTTGGTTCGACTATTATTATAGGAATATGGGTATGTTAGATCCCTTTTGATGGGTTATTTATGTTTTTGATAGTTTGACTATCATTCGGGGCCTCTCGGAGCGATTCAGGCTTAGATATCATTGTCCCTAGAGCTTGTCATTGGACGACAGGTAGGTTACGGTTTAAACTCCTTAGACTTCACATATATAAGATAAAATTGTATCAATGGGCACCCTTGGGTTAGGTTTACTAGTTGTTACCACAGACCTTGACCACTTTATTCATGTCCGATTTCTTTCTTCCTCCGATGGTCGTAGTATTTGCGATAGATGATATTGTCATCCTTGTGGTCCTGTGAGGCCTTATATTGACTTTGGAACATAGATGGTGGGAAATTAGGAATGTACATGAGTCCCGGGCATCATTATTATTGTTATAGAACTGGCTATCTATGTTGTAGAACGATTGGAGCCTGTGCAAGGCCAAAAGGTTGAGTGTGAGCCGTTGGTATATTGAATTTGATTGATCATTCCATTACCATGCATATAAAAGGATTTTCTTCATGAGTTTATGTTTTGGCTTCGAGCCTTCTATTGATGATTTCTAAATCTTGCATGGCCCATAGGGGCCATTTTCGATAAAATCGACTATGAAATGGTTTGGTATCATCTTAATGGATCTTCTTGGGGTAATAAAAGTTAAAAGAGAGATTTTTTACAGTATTCCTAATATATATTAGACCCGGTTGAACTGAGGTGCTAGATTGATTCTGTTATGGATGAGAAATGATATTAGACTCGGTAAAGTCGAGCATCAGACTTAATTTACTACTATTTTAGACCCAAATATTCCCGGGCGCCCTTGAACGGGGTTTATGAGACTTATTTCATTAATTTAGACCTGGATAGAATTTAGGCATGCATTCTGAGCATTTGAGTACTAGTTTGGATCTGGTGGCACTCTGGACTGATATTTTGAGGTTAGAGTGTAGTATGTGGTCTACGAGTAGACCTATATGGACCCTGTCATTCTCTACAAAGTCCTACGGTCAAAAGGGTGACTGGGGTAGGGGTGTACGGAAGTGTAGATGTACTTGGGAGAAGTCCTTCTATGGATCCCACCTTTATTGGAACTTTGGAGCACCGAAGGGGGTACAATACTGACAGTGCGATTACACTTAGTTCATATCATATCATTCATTTGTGTGAGGTACAAAACCTTTTTGCTATTTGTTGATTGCACGCTCTAGTAGTATTGGATGCCGAAGGGTTTGTCTTCATAAACTTAGTATACCTCGGCATTTGTTTCAAGGCTTCAACCAAAGGAATGTTTATAGATAGCTTGCTAAATATGTCAACAAACTTGCTAATTTTTTATCTTCCTTCTTCTTGTTAAGACTTTGAGGGTACAAAGGAGGTTCCTTAGGTAGTGTGGCCTGCATACTTGGGACAATAGGGGAATCCTCCTCGACATCAATGGTCTCTTAGGATGGAGGTGCGGCCTCCTTCCTTTCTTTATCAATATCAATACTTACCGAGGTGTTGGGTGCACCAAGCTTCACCCCAACCTCCAATTCTTCGTCCTCACGCATGATCTCTTTTCTTTTGGGCTCTCTAAAGGCTTCAACAATGGGTTTCTTTACCACAACAACCGGATCCTCAACATACTCTCTTGCCACTCCACTTGTTCTTCTAATCCTAGTGATAATCGCCATGACATAAGCATTATTTTTTGGATTTGCTATGGTGTCACTAGGTAGTGTCCCTTTCAATCTCAGGTTGATTTTGGAAGAGAGGTGATTAATTTGGGCTTCAAGACTTTTAATTGAAGATGAATGAGAGCTCACAGTTTGATGAAGTGTAGACACTTCGCTTTTAAGCTCACTAAGCCTAGTGTTGGTAGAATCCACATTCTTCAAAACTAAGGACAATATGTCCTCTATCTTCGAATTACCTGGATTGCTAGTGATGGCTGGTATATGGAGTCCAACTTGTTTAGAGGCACATATGGGTTTGAGATACGATGATTGAATCTATCACCCTCTCGATCATGATCTCTCCAATTACCATCCCTCTCCTTGTCTTTGTTCTTGATTCTCATCCCTTATGCGATAAGACATAGGATAAAAACCCATTGTTACGTAGCAAACTTTACCATCCATAATGGTCATAAGCTCATCTTCATTGGCCTTTATCTCTGGTGTACTCACAACTTTCACAGTTTTAGCACCCATTATAAGATTTGCCAAAAGATCTATTTGGGTCAGCATCCTCGCCATGGTCTCATCTTGAATTTCACCTCTTTTACTAATTTCATTTGTTAAGATGGATGAGGTCGCTCCCGAAGTTGTCTCATCTGCTTCCCTTGTATACCAAGCTTAGTTGGTCTTGGTCATCTGCTCTAAGAAAGTTGAGGCAATGGGAAATTGCAAGTCCATGAAGGTGACACCTCCAAGGTTGTTATCCATTGCCTTATTCATAGAGTTCAATGACCGATAGAACCTTTGTAGAAATACGTTGTCCGACAATCCATGGTTTAGACACAAGAGAAGCTTCTTTTTGAACCTCAACCAAACCTAACATAGAGGCTCTTCCGAGAGTTGCCTAACGTTGGTAATCTCATGTCTTAGGTGCATCATTCGAGATGGAGGAAAGAATCTCAATGTAAATGCCTCGACCAACTTGGCCTAGATTACTCTTTTATGCCTTGATTGAGTCTAGAGCATTATTCATTCCTTGCCTTGTGAGTATCTTTCTTGAGGACAAGCAATAGTTTAGGTTTGGGGGTTTGATAAGTCGGTAATCTACCAACCTATTAAGCCTTTATCCATGAATTATTTCTATGTTTTGAATAGATTTAGAGGTTCTTATAACCTTTATTGATGTCTATGCAGGTACTTGTGATCAAAGATGGAAAACAAGGAAATGGACCCAAAAATAGCTTAAAAGGAATGAAGTGTGAAGTGATAAAAAAGGATGAAGATTCTACCTTGAGATGCAGCGCTTGTGTGACATACACAAGCCTTGGTGCATTCCACACCTCTCACTATATGGAGCCTTGCATCGACTGAAGAATATGTTATGAGGTGCGGTCATTGTGCGATGCGCACAACTCATGGTGCGAACTACACCTCCTTCGTACAGCATCTCCCAAGTCAGCCATAGTCACTGGTTTAACTGAAGAGGGTGTGCGACACACACATCATGATGCGCGAAACGCATGTCACACCGCATACCACCCAAAGGGTATTTTTGTCCAGAAATTTTATGATGTTTTGGGAATGTATTTAAACCCATTTTGGGCATAATTGTAAAAGGAATTCTTCAACTCTGAATACTCTTGAGTAATTTTATCTTTGAGAACAAGTTTCCTCTCAAATAGGAAGAAGAGGGTTTCAATATATTCTCTCTTCCAATTTATAGTTCACCATTTGTGTGCAAAACTGACCTTAGATATTGAAATTACACTTGAATGAAGAGGAGTTTGACATACACACTTGGTATATCTCCTTCCTTTAGTATGAGTAGCTAATTTCATTGTCTACGGATTTGTTGATAATGGGTGCTTGACAAATCTATGGAACATGCATACATGGGCCTGCCACTAACATCCAATTACAGGAATGTCTTTCACCAGGAGGCTCAAAAATAGATGTAGCTCAGATCGAGCCTCAACAACCACAAATAAGACCTTGCTTACACAAATGAAGGTTGCACTAATTCAGAAGTACACTTTGGCCTAGAGGGAATGGAAGCTTCCTATATGATATTCTGGGAGAAGAGGTCGATTCAAAAAGAGAAAGGGATGATGGTGGAAGCTTTTGAGAATGCCATCCCAAACATACCCGAACAATTCTGTGACAGCACCTAGGATCATTTTGCCAAAACTCCTGGTCCATATGTCTCAGAGTAGGTGCAAGAATTTTATGCATCATACTAAGCTAGGTAGGATATGTTAAAACATAAGGGTCCAATTAGCAAGATCCCCTGCCTTGATTTTATTTGGGTGAGGGGAAAGGAAGTAGATAAATCACTGACAGCTGGTATGATGAGCCTATCCCCGAGTCACAGTACATGGAATGCGTAATCACAAAAGAAGACTAGTATGAGGGGGTTGCAAGTGTTATTGCTAAACGAACTCCTTTGTGGGCCATGACAAAGGGTCCTATTCATCACTCTGAACTTAAGTTTAAAGCTCAGATGTGGCTAGATTTTGTATGCTCGCGGCACATCCCAACAGGACACAAGACACAAGTGACTATAGAAGTGGCTATTCTGATCACTTTCATCATGATCGGTCGCAAGCTACATGAAGGAGAAATAATCGCTGAGCAAATAAAGTGGAAAGCAAGACAAGAGAGTACCTCTATGCCTTCCCCAATCTCGTTAGCTGTTTGTGCTTCTAAGCAAACTGTCTGCGGATTCGCTCTTTGGATAAAATTAACCAATCCACCGGAATGATTCAACTGGACACTAGGCGAGACACAAATTCTCCTAATGCTAAGAGATGACACCTTGCTCAAGGAACCTTCTCAAGCAATGATCATGAGGGAGTGGTGACCTAAGATTATTTGGTCACTTCATCCCTCTCCCAAGAAGAATTGAACACCTCTCCCATAAATCCCAAAGCCACCTCTTCCTCAGATAACTTGCTACAACTTGCTCAACTTACTAACAAAAATAAGGAACTCCTACAAAAGTTGGCCAAGGACATTCCAAACTTAATTCAAAAGGCCATCAAATTGGCTTGGAAACCGGTAGTGTCTAGTGTGCACAAACTTTGTGCTAAAGTGGACACCAGAGAAGTAGAGGTCGATGAACTTAAATAAATGATCCCTCATGTTGAGCCAAATTAGGATCTTAATCTGCCAGCGTGAAGTTTAAATTATCCTCTGAGGTATGCTAGCACTTTCAATGATTGGTGTACAGGGTGGGACCCGATTGATGAAGTGGAAATATCAGAGGTACAGGAGGAAGTGACACTAGTGGAGACTATCCCCGAGATCTCAGAGTCAGTCATCAAAGATCACCCGATACCTCCCATGACGTATGTGAGCAACTGGGGGCTTCAGCCGAGGTTCTCATACCATGAGTTGATGACTTAATAAGACAAGTGGGTTTTGGATCCATCTGGACTAATTCAAATCTGATGGGACCCATTGATTCCATCATTGGAGGGGTTTCAGATAGACCCGACAAATGCCTATATACCACCACCAGCACCACCATCCCGACCGGCATCTCGACCTCCTAGGACACCACTTCGGTTCTACTCAAGGAGGCGTCATCATTTTTATTAGCCTATTCTGGGAGTTTTTAGCACTTATTCATACTTTTATAACTTTTTATGCATCGGGGCTATGCTTACTTTAAGTTTTGGGGAGCCTATAAAAATTTACATTGTGGTGAATCTTGTTGTGATGACATTACCATCGTTGGGAATTTTTCTCATGTTTGTTTGTTTTTTATCTTATTTGTGCCCTTGTTGGGATTGTTTTTTTCATTTTGTGTGATGATTGTGTTGCAGGGTTGGTCTTACACACCCCATTGTTTTACTACCCATGCATTGCAAATGCGCTAAAGGTGCACGCCAAGGCTTGTTTTTAAATGAATCACGATCACACTATTTGGTTATCGCCTTGTTAATAGTAGTTTAACAATAAAATCTGAGGGTTTTCTTGATACCACGGTTCATTCCCAAGGTGCAAAAGTTTTGTTTATTTTCTTTTTCTTTTGTCTGTGTCGAACCAGGTTGGTGTTTCCCTATAATAGATTGAGAGGTGACTTTCTTAAGGGAAAATGCCAAGTTTTGATTTAAAATTGACTGCGTAGTTGCTTTTCTCGAAATGGGCCTACCAAAGAAATTTCTTGGAAAATTATTTTTGGAAATAAAAGAAAGAAGGGAAATGATTTCTTGTGGAAAAGCATTCTCATGTCATGACTTCCACACTCTTGGTTTGGCTTGATTGACTCAAAAACAAGTGTGTAATGAACTCGGAATAGCTTGTTAAAAGTCATTTGTCCCAATTGATTTGGAGACTAATGGGAGAAGTATTGTGGCATGATGCCTTCTGTTGTGAGACTTCACCTTGATTCTCGTGCATGTGTGTCATCTAGAACTTGCCCCAAATGTGATTCAAGGTGAAATTCTAGGTGTGATCAAACTTGGAAGACGACCTTAGGCACTTTTTCATAGCCACTTCACCCAAATGACTTCCCTAAACATCAATCCTACTGAACCCCTTGGAGCTTATGACCGTTCTTTGGCACCTTGTTCACACCTTGACCTTTTTGGAACCTCTATCTTGGCAACCATCCTCCCTAAATGTTTAAAAGTGAAACATAGTCTAAAAGCCTATGTTTGGGGGGGGGAATGAAAAGACAACATAGGGAATTGCCTAAGTTTCGGGGTGTATGTGATCAAATGAGGAGAAGAAAAGAAATAAACTTCAAGTGTAAGGTAGCACCTTAAGTTTGAATTAAAGATTGCTCTAAAAGTTCAATCCAATGAGAAAAATGAAAAGAAATAATAGGTGCTACCAAATGAAAAAGATACAAGGAGTTGAATGATCTTGATTGAAAAGGAGAAGCTTGGGTTATCTGAGGGAGAAATAAGGAGAAGTTGAAATTTATGAATCTGAGGGATATTTGAAATGACAACAAAGAGCATTAGGGAGGTTTAGTCACTTGAACCAAATGAAACCCTCACATTAGACCTAGCCAACATCGTAACCCGTAAGTCCTTGGTGATTCTGAGCTTGGCTTCCCTACATTGGTGGCGATTTACATGAAAGGCAAGACAATGGTTCGACGTGTGTGAACTTGAACTTCCTTGAGAGAGTGAGAGTCTTCTTGGTTCTCTTATAATCCCATTGTTTTCAAAATCATATGATATTGAGTTGGATTCTCTCTTGTGGTGAGTGGCATCATGCACTCGAATTAAAACATGAAGTCTCTATTTCAATTGAGAGGAATAAATGAGACAAGTTGTGTGATGAATCTCGAGGCAAACCTGGACGGTCCATGCCAATTACTTGAGAAGCTTAAATATCTTATTTTGAATGACAAAATTCCCTTGATTTTGAATGAGAAATGAAATCCTTTTGGAAAAAGTTTTGAAGTTGACAATTGCCTTGATATTGTGGTGGTTCAGATTGAGATGAGCACTGTAGTTGATTCTATGTGTTTGAGTCTTTTTGTTTATTCTTTTTCTTTATTTATAGCATAGATTGCTCTTTTGTGTCTTGATTGAGTCTAGAGCATAATTCATTCCTTGCCTTGTGAGTATCTTGCTTGAGGACAAGTAATAATTCAAGTTTGGGGGTTTGATAAGTCGTTCATTTACCAACCTATTAAGCCTTTATCCCTGAATTATTGCTATGTTTTGAAAAGATTTAGAGGTTCTTATAACCTTTATTGATTTCTATGCAGGTACTTATGATCAAAGAAGGAAACAAGGAAATGGACCAAAAAAGAGCTTAAAAGGAATGCAGTGTGAAGTCACTCATGGTGCAAACTGCACCTCCTTCGCATAACATCTCCTATGTCAGCTGAAGTAACTGGTTTAACTAAAGAGGGTGTGCGTTGCACACATCACGATGTGCAAAATGCACATCGCGCTGCACACCACCTTAAGGATTTTTTTGTCCAAAAATTTGGTGACGTTTTGGGGAAGTATTTAAACCCATTTTGGGCACAATTATAAAGGGAATTCTTCAAATCTGAACACTCTAGAGTAATTTATCTTTGAGAACATATTTCCTCTCAAAGAAGAAGAAGATGGTTTCAATCTATTCTCTCTTCCAATTCTTAGTTCACCATTTGTGTGCAAAATTGAGCTTAGATATCAAAATTACTCTTGAATGAAGAGGAGTTTGACTTACCCACTTTGTATATCTCCTTCCTTTAGTATGAGTAGCTAATTTTATTGTCTAGGGATGTGTTGATAATAGGTTCTTGATAAATGGGTGTGGGTGTTGCTAATTACCGCTTAAAATTGCTTATTTGACATGGGTTTAGTAGTATCACCAAGTTTTAATCCTAAAATTGGTGGTTGCAAACATTGATTTTCCTTACTTGGTTATGTTGTTGCTTGAAAGAGAATTCCATAACTTCGGATGTGAATTTACTAGTGCGAACATGGGCTTCCATTTAGATTGAGGCTAGAAATAACTTATATCGACGGAATCACCCATTTAAGGGTCTAAGCTAGAAATAGTATGACCTCACTAAGATTTAGCTTGGTTGTTTGTTGTTAAATCGATAGTTCTTTAATAGAGATTGTCGGATATATGGTTGTTGATAAAGATATGAATAACCATACCCATAATCAAGGCTACATATGTCAATGAGCGAGAATTTGCGTGAATAGGCAATTACCCTATCCCACACTAGAGCCCCATTGGATTCACATCCCTAGTCGTCTACTCTTATTTGTACACCCATTTTACTTTACCGTCTTTCTTGAATTGGATTTCTGTGATAGAATTCCCAATTCCCCCAAATATTTTACTTTATTTTATTTAAACACTTACTCTCTTAGTGAAGTCATTTCCATGCAATCATCATTGTGCTATCTATAAATCTTTGTGGGTACGACCCCGACAGCCGTTGGGTACTTATAAATGTGTGTTGCTTGATGATCATTGATACCTCCTTATCGGATAGTATGTTTGAGCGTTTATCACTACCCCAGTCCCTAACTGTAGTCGGGTGTGATATGGTCGAAAGCTCTCCCTCGCTCGCTGCCAAAGACTTCGTACGAGCCATCTATAGAAGAGTGTACTAGACAAAGTGAGTTTCTAAGAAATCAAATAGGATAAGAAGCACGATATAGAAGCAAGAAAAGATCTATGTTTCCTAGGATGCCATAGTAGCCTCCCTAAGGTTAAGTACGGACGTCTCTGCCCCAATCCACAGGACTCTACTAGACATTGGATCCTATACCAATGAAATTGGTGAACTTAGGCTCTGATACCAAGTTGTCACGATCAAATTTCTTAGGTCATGATGGCATCTATAACCCCCTTGTAAGTGAACCAATCCTCATAGCCCAGAACGGTCAGTAATGGGCTACTAGCTAACTATGCAAGCGGAAGAACAAGATATAAGTAGAAGCAAGAGAAAGTGAAAAGGAATAAAGCTACAAGAATACATATATGAAGGAAAGTAAAACATCCCATTACCTGGTATCACAGTATAAGAGCTGCTACAATATAAACAGAGTACAATAAGGTCCAAAAGAGTACAAACGTCTGTCTTTGAATAACGAAAGAGTACATAATACAAAAGAGGAGTTAAAAGTTAAGATCCAGCTGCCAGGAGCTCAACCTCAGTCTCAGATGGTCCAAAAGTTCTCCATACGAGTCTCCATGAGTAAACGGCAATGGCCCATAGTAAGATCTGCACCAGGAAGATACAGATAAGTACATGGAATCTAGCACATATAGAATACAAGGAGAAAACATTCATACTCAGCTAGCTACGAGAAATATATATCACAGACACGGGTGAAGGAAAGAGGCATGCACCTGGGGTCCTTGCAATAACACACACATATATATATATATAAAGAGAGTTTGATAAGTAGGTGGTATACCGATAACCTCAAGAAAAGGAAAGGAAGGAAAATAACTAAACATAGACATGCTAGTAGTGAATCACATAAGGTAAGGATGATCAAAATAAAACCACAGCTAACTATAGAATGAACCAGTACTACAATAGGATAATAATAAGAATAAATCTACCTAAAGCCCTAGTTAACGCCCACACACCCGAGGAACACATAAGTGAAAAAAAACCTCTGGCATCCCATACTACTGGAACATACACTAAACAAACAGCAAACAAGGGTTGAATCAAACATAATGGATGATATGATAATGTAGTGAAACTAGGTGTAACCGTAGTACAGTACGTACCTTCTCCCACACTGATAGGCCCAGTAGGTAGGATCCATGGAAGGACGCACCCATACACCTTAACTCCACCGTATACCCCTCCTCCGACACACTCAACACGTAGTCCTTGGTCCGGATTGGCAAGGTCCATAGAGGTCCTCGACCACATACTAAATCTCTGAATCTTAATATAATCACCCGGGATGTATCTGGATCCTAACCAATAACCAAAGTCTTAAATATGCCTGCCCCATCTAAATTAGTAAAACAAGTCTCAAAATCCACTTGACAAATTCCTAAGTCAAGCCATTTCTAGCCTCCACTATTGACAAGAAATTATCAAATCCTCACAATGAAACCTTACCCAATTATAGAACTTCTATCTCAAGCAAAGACCTTAATAAGAAAGCTAAATCAATGTTTACAACCATCAATTATTTAATTAAAACTTGAAAGATTTATTAGACACACACATAATAATCAATTAAAAGCACAAATAATTAACACCCAATCTAAATTTCAAATACCCATCATTGCACACACCCATAGAAAAGAAATTAGCTAATAATATTAAAGGAAAAAGAAAATATACCAATTAGGTAATCCTCAATTCCATTCATATTCAAAAAATTAACTTCAATTTCAAGCTTTGAATTGTTAACAATGGTGTTTTTCAATATTTTCAAGGAAGAATAAGCAAAAAAGTTGTACTCTACAAAGTGTACTTCATATTTTCTATAATTTAGGGAAAAACAAAAAGTAATATTCCTTACATAAATCCCAAAATCGGCTTTGGAAGCTTCCCAATTATCCATCTAATTTTTGGACCATTTTTCCCTTCGGGTGACTTGCGGTTCCATCTGTGCTGGCACCTGCGGACGCATGTAAGGACTTGAGGCATGCAGATATCGAGTCCTTCAGTCACTGTGCAAGTTTTCATATGTGGCTACTCATGCATTGGCACCTGCGGCTGCATATGGTGACTTGGGGCATGCAGGTGCATAGTCTTTCAGGAAGTTTGCATGCTTCTAGGTACCATCTTGTGGCATGGATGTCTCAACGCAGAGCATTATTGGATTGCTTCTCTCTCGATCTTCTCTGGACTTAGATTCCTTTCATAGTCTATTTGGGCTCAAATCCTCCTCTATCTTCATTTCATAGGAATTCCTCCATTTAAGAGAATAGAAGCACAAACATTCTTCTAAATAGCATCAAATCAAGGCAATAATTCATGCTTAAGAGGTAACTAAGTTGTTAAATCACAATCTTATCACCTTGCCATTTAGGACATCAACAATTATTAACGTATGTATATCAAGTATAGCCACCAAGGGTCTAACAGTATATCATATACCACAAATATCACAGTCCAGTACATAGTAGTCACCAACATTCATCAAAAAACCAACGAAGACAAATCATACACCAATATGCATCAAATCACAAAAAATACTCTAATCAGAAGCAATCAACAAACAATATGGATCTCATGCCCATTCAATCTCTCAGAACTATGATCTCTATAACTCACCCATCTACAGATCACATCAAGGCTCACCCAGCACACTAGTGCACTGCTCAAGTAACCTCAGTCTCATCTCACAGTACAGATAACATAAATATAAATATGTACACACATGCTAAGAGTCTTATTTCTGCCCAACAAGCCATGACCTGCAGGGGACACACCAAGGTTCATGTACCGGCCAGAACCATTTTCCAATGATGCAATATCAATCCATATTGACTCATGGTACCCGATCCAAAAATAAGTAACAATATCAATCAGTACCGGTGTGGTACTTGATCCTAGAGTAAGTAACAACATCAACCTATACCAGTATAGTAACCGTTCCCAGAATAATAAACAGAATCAGTATGTACCAGTTTGGTACCTGATCCTAGAATATGTACTAGTATCAACTTGTACTGGTGTAGTACAGAATCCTAGAATAAGCAATGGTATCAATCTATATTGGCATGGTACTCGATCTCGAATAAGTAACAGTATTAATGAACCTAGCGTTCTCAGCCCTATCTCTTAGGATATACACAGTTCAGTAAATCACACATACATTTATTCATTCAGTACATTAATCAATTCATGTATACCTAGTTTATTCATTCAAGCACAACAAGAAAACACTCATCATTCAATTTAATTATCAATTAAGGATCAAAACAGTGCACCAATATGCAAGTATACACTTCATATAGACACTTAGTCAATTTCAACATTAACCATATCATGTAAACAACCTATATCCACAAACATACAAAATCACAAGTATGCCCGAAGACCAATCAATAGCTTATAATATAGACATTATAAAATTATATTCATCGAATTCAAGTATGTCAAAAAACTACATCGAGTATCTATTTTAGGAGTGCACATTCCACTAAAATTGAGTATGCACTCTAATTATATAATTATATACTTATATGCATACTTCCACACATCTACCATTCATCCTTATCTACAACACCGTTAACTCCTCAAAATTTCCACACCTAATCCTCTATTGTGATTAGACCACCCGCCAATATTCAACATATGATAGTAACCTTAGTTTATTCATCTTACAACAAGTTATGCTATAGTATCTAGCCAAGTCTTTTTCAAACCTTTATAGTAGAACATCGTTTCTCTTATTTACTGATCAAGTTCTCACCTTAGCCATTCTTTCTTCTTTTAGATGATTCTAACTTAAAACACCATACTACTCGTCACTCAGTGGTTACAACAATTAGCTTTGTAAATCAAGAACTATAAGCCAATCGTATTAGATCTAACAAAATTTCCCATAAGTTATCAAGTAGTAAAAAAACAATCAAGAATACATGTTTAGATGTTTGATTTTTCCATAATTCTATTTCATCTCTCATATTTAGTTTTGGCTTCCGCTACCATAATGAATATATATCTATGACTCATAAATCACATGGCATTCTAATTCACATTTACATCAAGTTACACATAACGTAAACATGTCTATTTGCAAAGATTACAGTATTATCAATGTATTCTAACTAAATTCCCTCAAGACTCCGTGCCCAAAGCCCTAATCATGCATTCTCTCATAAATTCTACATAGTGTATACATTTAGCTAATCCAAGTCTACTACTCATAAATCATAACCTACCTCAGCCGACAATCATGGGACAAGTAAGACACATCACGCATGCTCCTTTTGTTTCTTTATGTCTCAGAATATACAATCATCTAATAAACAAGCAATTATAAGAGTAATTAATCAATTACTCTTCAAATAAACCCTTAGGAATGCAAACCAATTAATTCTACCCTTATTCACGGTCTATATCATTACCCAAGGATCAATTAACTATTAACTAGTTTTATCATACTCATGTTATCTCAATTAATTGAGTTTAATGCTAAAGGTCCCATGTTTATTGAACTCAAGGTTCCCAACAATCAAAATTAATATTTTAGAATAACAAATTCATGCAAGGAAGTATTAGTTAACAATCTAGAAGTAATTTTAGGTTATAACACTCATACACATACATTTTCCCCATAATTTCATGAACCTAGGGTTCTAAACCACAAGAATTTCACCATAATTTCCCATTCTAATCATCTGGAAGAAAGATGGATTAAACAATGTAAAAAAGGAGTAATAATCTTACCTCAATAATGAATTTTCATCTGAACCATGGGAAAATCGCCCCTCTAGGGATCTGGAACAATGTTTTTGAGTTTATGATCTAAAATCCATCAAATAACTTAAAACACTGATCGTACTTTACTATAGCAAGACAAAGTTTTCCACGGCGAGTCGCTACGGCGAGCCCCATTTTCCAGCACAAACACCCTTCAACTAAATTACCATAACATTCTACTCTGGAAATGAAATAACAAAAGGTCAATTGTATTGAAAAGAAGACTCGAGGACCTTTAATATGGTAGGTCTTGGGCCTCGTAACTCTTTCATATTTTAGGAAGGGTGATTGTTTAAAGTTTACCCTAGTAAAAACTTATATCAAAACTCAATCGGTAAGAATGTTTTAAACTCAACTTTGTGTTAGGGTTTTTATAAGACCTTAGTTCATGTCTGATGCAATCCCACACTAATGAATTGATCCTAACGCCTATGGAAATTAAGATCTTACGCCTTTATCACATATATATTCAGTAACAAAAAAATATATTGTTACATTAGACTCTAATTTACCAACCATTCATCCTCGAGCTTACATTGGGTGAAGAAGAGAGGCACGATTTTGGAATTAAAAGGACATTACTCTCAGGATCACTTATATTGTACCTTACATGACTTAATTTCAAGGAATCTACCTCGTCTCTCATCATGATGGGCCACATCTTGCTACAACGAGTCGCTATGGCGTGAACTGACTCGCTATGATGGTAATCCATCTACTACGGCGAGTGCAAAAATAGAATGTCAAAAACTCACCCAAAACACCATATGTCATAATACAACCTTGATTTCTAGACACCAAGGATCAATCCCAATATGGTAACCACCATAACCAGAGTTCTATGAACCCGATTACCGTCTCAAAACTTCCTATGAAAAACTATATCAATAGACTATCCCTCAAAACCTCATCACCAATAATCATCAAACCATAATCCATAATTCAACAGTAAACTACACGACACTGGATTTCCATCAAAAACCACCCTAATATGAGATTTTATCAACTCTCATCTTAGGGAAAATTCTATCTAGGTACCTACACCCTAACAATGTTTTAACGAATACAACACCACCAAACACTAGACCATGTTTTCCCCCTTGGTACATCGATATTATGACTCATTTTCACACCTCAGTGGTCAGCGTACAAGAATAAATCATCTAAAGTACAAACACTAACAATACACAACTATGAGTTTCATTAACACCTAAATGCTCCACCACCACTCACATTAGCCACTTATCGATCTTTCCTTACTCCAACTATGCCTAGTATATATATATATATATATATATATATATATATATATATATATATATATTTCTACAACAACCAAGTCCAGTCAATAATGAACTAGTAGCTGCAACAGTTCCATTCATTCACTATACCACAAGAGATAATTTTCCATAGAACTAACACACCTTTCAAGAATACACATAAATGGGTTGATTATAGCCGTGAATCTTTTAACCAATCATGTTATTATGCTAGGTTGTAGTTACATCATAGGTGATTCTCTAACATTATCCAATTCTATGTTTTTCCACATAAAGGATGCATAACAGTTTACTATGCAAGTTTACTTGAGTATATAAATAGAAATTTCATGCTAACTCATGTATTATCCAACCATAACAACAATCCCAGCCAGTAACAATTAGCAACACAGACATCACCATATACAACAAAATAACTATTCAACAAAATCAATAGTCCAGTCAATCATATAGAGTTCTCAATGAGATCAACTAAATCATACTCGATATCACCATAGCCTCCACTATAAAATCATAGCCATAACATAACAATGACAACTAATTCAATCAGGTTAACAAGTGCATCAACCACAACCAATAATGCTATAGACAACCACGTAAGCAATAATAGTATGAACCACTTCACAAAAAACCACAAAAACAGCCGTCAAAGCCTAAGTCTAACTTATTTATCTTACTATCTCATAATCTTAACACAAAATGAATTTTCAATCAACAATTCAAGCAAAACCTACTATGGACACTTCATGGGAATCAATACTCACACTTTATTGTAACTGTCATAGTCAGATACTAATTAGAATTGGTTAGATACCAATTGGGTTCATTGAAATATCAATTGGAATCAACTAGATATAAATTAAATTCATTCAAATACCAACTATCCGCGTCGAGATAACAATAAGAATCGGCTAGATACAATTGAACTCAACTCAAGGAGACAATAGACTGGGAAAGAATGATAGGGAAGAAGAAAGTGAAACAACTCCTAAATGCCTCATAGCTTTCCAAAGATTTGATGTGGACGTCCACACACTAATCCTTAGGACTCTACTTGATATTGCTCTTGTACTTGTGAGACTAATAATCTGGGCTTTGATACAAACTGTCATGAAAAAACTAGGAGGATCATGCAGGCACCTACACTAATCTATCTAGATAGAAGAATCATGTACTACTAAACCATAAACATGCGGAAGACATTAAAGAAATTTTATTAATACCATTGAATTGCTAAAAAAATCTTTCAAAAGTTTTTACAATACAATAAAAGAATAACATCTTCACAAAAATCTAGTCTAGACATGTACAAGAGCTTATAATACAATGAAGGATAAAACAAAAGACACTGCTCTCATCGTAGGAATAGGATGAGCAAAAGTTATTGATGAATACTCATGGTTTCACATAAGAACTTCAATTGATCCTGCGACATGACTACACCCCAAAAAAGATGTAGCAAGAGCAAAATTAGTACAATCACATGTACTGGTAGGTATCATCGGCTGATCAGTATTAGATCATGCAACACCATATAGAGTCACCAAGATAAACATGACAACTAACAATTAAATTCACACAACTTTCACCATCTCTTTGCTAAGTTCCTACCTCATTTATTACTCCACTTTAATTCACAACAATTGAATTAACCTTCTATGTTTAATTCACCTTAGCAGTTATCTCTAATCCCTTTAACATAGTTACAAGGATAGTTTCACCCATTTCAGGCTTGTAATTTATGACATCACTAATTATTCACGTATGCATATTAAGTATATCTACCAAGGGTCTAAGAGTAAACAATAGACATCAAATATCACAGTCAAGTACATAGTAGTCACCAACAATCATCAAATAAATCAACCAAGGAATATCAAACATAAATATGCATCAAAGCACATGAAATACTCAAATTAGATGAAATCAATAAATAGTGTGGATCTCATGCCCACTCAATCTCTTAGAACTATGGTTTCTATAACTCAACCATCTCAAGATCACATCAATCCTCACCTAGCTCACTCAGGCACCACTTAAGTAACCTCAGTCTTATCTCACAATATTTTTAAAAGAAATATAAATGTCTACACACATGCTAAAAAGTCTTATTCTTTCCCAATTAGCCATGACATGCAGGGGACACACAATAGTCCATGTACCCACTAGAACCATTTCCTGTTAATGCAATATCAATCTGTACAGGCTCATGGTAACTGATCCTAAAATAAGTAACAATATCAACCTATACTAGCGTGGTACCCGATCCCAGAATAAGTAATGGTATCAACCTTTACCATCATAGTACCAAATCTTAGAATATGTAACAGTATCAACATGTATTGGTGTGGTACCCAATCCTAAAATAAGTAATAGTATCAACTTGTACTAGCATGGTACCCAATGTAAGAATAAGTAACAGTGTCAACGTGTACTAGCATGGTACCCAATACACATATTAGTAATAGTTTAACATGTACCAACATGGTACCTAATCCTAGAATAAGTAACAGTATCAATGAACTTATGGTTCTCAACCCTATCTCTTAAGATATACACAGTGCACTAAATGATACATACATTTATTTATCTAGTTCATTATTTAGTTTATATATACCTAGCTTATTAATTATAGAACAACATGAGAACACTCATCATTCAAATCAATTATCAATTCAAGATTAACACTGTACACTAATAAGCAAGTACACACTTTATTTAGACACCCGATCAATTTCAACATTCACCATATCATGTAAATAATCAATATCCACCAAGACACAAAATCACAAGTATTTACAAAGGCCAATCAATAGCTTATAATACAAATCATATTGATCAAATTCAAGTATATCCACAGACCAATAAATTGAGTATCCATTTTCGGAGTGAACATTTAAGTAAAATTGACTCTACAATCTAGTTATATATATGTGTATGCATACTTTTACACATATACCATTCATCCCTAGTTGTAGCACTATTAACTCCTCAAATATTCCACACCTAATCCTCTATTACGATTAGACCACCTGTCAATATTCCACATATGATAGTAACCTTAGTTTATTCATCTTACAATAGGTTATTCTATAGTATCTAGACAAGTCTTTCTCAAATCTTTATGGTAGAACATCGCTTCTCTTATTAATTGATCAAGTTCTCACCTTAGCCATACTTTTTTCTTTTAGATGATTCTCATTTAAATACCATTCTACTCCACACGCAGAAGTTACAATAATTAGTTTAGTAAATCAAGAACCTTAAGCAAATCATTTAAGTTCTTATACAATTTCACATAAGTTACCAAGTAGTAACACAACAATCAAGAATACATGTTTAGAAGTTTGATTTTGTCGCAATTCTATTTCATCTCTCATATTTAGTTCTGACTTCAACTACCATAATGAATATATATATATGTCTCATAAATAACATGGCTTAAATATCAATTCACATTCACATCAAGTTACACATAATGTAAACATGTCTATTTGCAAAGATTATAGTCTTATCAATTTATTCTAACTAAATTCTATCCAGACTTCATGCCTAAAGGCCTAATCATGCATTCGCCCATCAATTTTATGCAGCGTATAAATGTGATGACCCTTTCGGTCATCTTCATATTTATGCATTCATTGAACTATTAGAGCCTTCCTAAAATGACCCAAATCATTTATGGCTTACTGGGACTGATAGTTTTATGCCCTGGTCGTTCGTTTGGTTGTTTTGCCCTTTTTCCTGTTTTAGAGCTTTAACTTAGAATATCATTGACTTTAGTGAACATTCTTAGCTAACATGCTCAGAATTGAATTCTGACAGTTCTGTTAGCTCTGTAGCATTGATTTCGGTCTAGTTGGACCTTCAGTTGAGGCCTGAGAACTTCTGGTGTGGGTTTTGTGTGTTTTCCTCTATTTTTAGGCCATTTGGAGTTGAAAGTGTAACTTTGGGTGGCTTTCAATGATCGGAGTGTCAGATTCAAAATCTGATGATTCCATCAGCTCTGGAATGATGAGTTTGGGTTGGAAAGGTGGTTGGTTCATGTTTCGATTGAGCCGGACATATTTTGAGCCTTTGGGTTCCTATTCATTAGTGTTGACTTGGGTCAACATTTCTCCGAAACAACCTTGTATGGAAGTTTCATTGATTCTGTTGAGTCTGGAATGTCATTTCCACTCTGTTAGCATTATTGGTTTCTGAATATAGGTTTCTGATTGTGCCCAGAATGCCCCGTCGGGTTTTGAAAAGTTGTAGACTTTTCATTGTTGCAGGTGTAGGCATCAAGCCTCTATCGCGATTGCGTGACTCACCTTTTGCGACCCCGATGAAGTGCTTGGCACCGTGTTCTTTGCAATCGCATGATTTTCGGTCGCGATCGCGATAAATTCCCTCATTTTTTTATTCTTCGTGACCGCATGGCTAGCCTTTGCGATCACGATGGTCTAGCTAGCGTGGTCCTCGCGACTGTGAGGGTCCCTTCGCAACCGCGATAAAATACCCCTGAACAATATATAAGCTTTAACTTCATCTATTTCATTCAAAAACTCAAATTCTCCATTGTTGGCAGCTAAAAACTCATCTAAGCACTGTACTTGGTCAATTATGGGTGTTGGGTTGCATTTTCCTTGGTCTTAATCATTCCTCAATCATAATTAGTAAGTTCTAACCACTTTAATCCATCAAATTATCTCTTTTGATCCCTTAATTGACCCTTGGGTTGGATGGCTGGTTTGAGCCAATTCTTTGGCCAATTTCTCTCAAAAACCTAAGCATGCATCCTTCTAGGCTGGTTATGCTTACTGAGTGTCTTTGGAGCCTGTGCAGGGCCGATAGGGTGATTATGAGCTGTTGGGTGGCTATTTATCTTTGATCATATCATTTCCATGCACATAAAGAGGATTTACCCATGTTTTACTATGGTTTTGGCTTTGGGCCTACTGGTATTGTCTTTCTAAACTTTGCATAGACCCAGGGGCCCGTTTTTAATGGAAATAAATTGGAAATAGTTTGGCTTAACTTGTGAATCTTCTTGGGGTAAGAGGAGGTTATATTATGATTTATATCACTAGTTTTTCTATTAATGCTAGACTCGGTAGAGCGGGGGTGGTAGTTGAGTTTTCTACTAATTTGGGGCAATTTTTAGTTTTGGTCAGACTAAGCACCTGAGATGACTTTCTACTATTTTAGATCCGGTTATGCCCGGACAGCCTAGGAGGGATTTTTGAGACATCATTTCACTACTTTAGTCCTCGATAAGGTCTGGGCATGCATATTCGATACTAGGTCTCTATCTTGAACCAAAATTTGCTTTTGGATGACATGTTTCGATACTGAGGTTTAGTATGTGGTTCGGGACCTCCATGGACCTTGCCATCTAAGCCTGGGGTTTTGGGATGTGTGTGGCGGAGGGAGGGTATATGGTGGAGTAGAGGTATACGGGCAGTGTCTTTCCATGAAACCTACCTGCTGGGTCCGATCGGCACTGAAAGAGGTACATACAGAGTTTCTACCCCACCCTAAGGTTATCATGCATCATATCATTCATTGTTTGAGGCTCCATCCTTGTTTGCTATTTGCTGAGTGTACGCTTCTATTGTATGGGCGGCCGGAGGGTTTTGTTTTCACTTGTTTTCGTTCCTAGGTTATATGGGCGGCCGGGGGACTTGAGGTAGTCTCTTGTTACTTTATCGCGGTGTTATCTCCCTATTATGGTTATGCTTATACGGTTATATGCATCTGAGTTTTTACTTATTGGAATTGAGATTGGTACAACTAGTTGGGTTATTGATTCCTGTCTTCGAGTATGCCTATCATTACTCTTCTTCTCCCTTCCATGTACTTGAGGTTACTGGTATACCATCCATTTCTTCAACTTATTATTTCTTCAACTTATTTCTTCTTCTCCCTTCCATGTGCGTTATTTCTTGCTTACACCAGTGCCTATTGTGAATATATTCTACTTTCTAGCCTTGTATGTTGTTCTGTTGACTTCCCTCTGGGCTAGTTCCTATGTACTTTAGTTGATTTTTGTGACTACTTGCTTCTATTTTGTTTGTTACTACGCTTTTATCTTATATGTTCCTAGTCAACCTATGGTACCTACTGGGTACCTTATGCTTCGCATTTAGTGCTCATACTACACTCTGCGTCTTTTGGTGCAGATCCTAGTGTGGGCCATCACCATTAGCTCATGGAGACTCGTGAGAGGTGTTGTTTTTGTGATATTCTTGACTGAGGGTAAGCTCTTGGCGACCAGAGCTTAGCTTTTAGTTATCTTTGATTATGTACTCTATTTCTGCTCGGAGACAGCTTTATGTATATTGTTTTGGACCCGTGTACTCCTTATGTAGATCCGACTCTTATACGCTATGATACCAGGTTTTAGGTTTTGTTTAGCCTCCGCATTGTATTTATATTACTCCTATTATGTATTTTCTTCATCTTGTTCCCTTGCTTTCGCTTATAAAACTATTTTCTGCTTCGTTTTCTAGATAGTAACCCATTACTGACCGTTTTGGGCTATGGGGATTGGTTCGCCTACTTGTGGGTTATAGGTGCCATCATGACTGAGAAATCAGGTCATGACAGCTTGGTATCAGAGCCCTAGGTTCACTGGTGTCAATAATATAGGAGAAAATGTCTAGTAGAGTCCTGCGGATCAGGGCGGAAACGTCCGTACTCAATCTTCGGGAGGCTATAGTGACCCTTAGGAAAAAATTGACTTTTCTTGTTTCTATCTCGTGCGAAGTATCCTTGAAAGTTTCCGGAAATCTCACTTACTATGGTTCACTCTACCCAGAATCGAAAATTAAAGCCCAAAATATGATCATCATGACCAAGGGAGTACATGCCCAGAATTTTAAGGAAAATGGGCAAGGAATTCTTGCGAAGACAACTCCTAGAAGTCAAGAAACCAATTATGGAAAATTAGGAATAAAAATTGGAAATCGGCAAGAATCACCTACCAATATGAGAGAATTAAGCCAAGGATATGAATTGAATGAGTCCACATAGCATGCAACCTCACACAAAATAGATTCTCTAAACAAATTTCAAGCTTTGAGAAGATGACAACAATGGTGATTTCTTAGAAAAACAAAAGAAGAGCAAGGTGGGGAAGAAGACTTACCAATTATTGAAGAAGAAACGATTATCGATGACAAATTAATTCCCCAACATTAGGAATTGATTTAGAGCTATTTGGTAGAGAGAATTTTGAGTTTAGAGTTGGGAAACTTGAGAGAAAAGAGCTATAAAAAAGAAAAACTAAAAATATAAAGGCTGGAAAATTGGCCAGCGCGATGGAAATGCGCATGAGCGTGATCACGCTAGGCCAGCACCGATGGCGCTGAAGCCCTGGTCTACACTAAAATTCTTCAACTTTTTGAAATTCAATAGGGCATTCCAGGCACAATAAGAAACTGATATTCAAAAACCAATAATACTAATAGAGTGGAAATGACATTCTAGACTCAACAGAATCGATGAAACTTCCATACGAGGTCATTTTGGAGAAATGTTGACCCAAGTCAACACTAACTAACAAGTAACCAAAGACTCAAAATGAGCCCGGGACACCTCGTACCTGGACCAACCATCTACCTAACCCAAACTCAATATTCTGGAGCTGATGGAATCG
Organism: Jaltomata sinuosa; assembly: GCA_003996215.1. Taxonomy (NCBI): domain Eukaryota; kingdom Viridiplantae; phylum Streptophyta; class Magnoliopsida; order Solanales; family Solanaceae; genus Jaltomata; species Jaltomata sinuosa. The sequence continues at coordinate 75,191 of QJPP01005110.1, forward strand.
TCGGATTTTGAATCTGATGCTCTGGTCATCGAAAGCTGACCAAAGTTACACTTTCAACTCCAAATGGCCTGAAAATATTTGGAGCAATACAAAACCCACACCAGAAGTTCTCAGGCCTTAACTAAAGGTCAAACTAGACCAAACTCAAGGCTCTAGAGCTAACGTCATTATCGGAATTCAATTCCGAGCACGTTAGCTAAGAATGTTGACTAAAGTAAATGATATTCTAAGTTTAAGGCCCTAAAATAGGCAAATGGACAAAACAACCAAGCAAATGAATAGGGCTCCAAACTACCGGTCACAGCAAGCCATAAATTATTTGGGGCTGCTACAAGAAAGCTCTAAATAGTACACTAATGCATAAACGCGAAGATGACCGAAAGGGTCATCACAACATCCACACTTAAAAGACTTTCATCCTCAAAAGTCAAGAATAAGGGAGTACCTGAAGGGTCAAACAACTGCTGATACTAAGCACGCAACTCACTCTCGGTCTCCCAAGTAACCTCCTCGACTGGATGATGCCTCCACTAAACTTTCATAGCCAGAATCTCCCTAGATCTCAATCTCCTTGTATCTTTGGCTAGAATAGCTATCGACTCCTCAACAAAGGATAAACTCTCATCTAACTAAATCAAATCCTAATGCAACATCGAGACATGAAAAACTGGATGCATAGCTAAAAACATCAGAGTCAAAGCTAACATGTAGGCAACACTACTAACCCTCTAAAAAATCTCAAACGGCCCAATGAACCTTGGGCTAAGCTTTCCGCACCGACCAAATCTCATCATGCCCTTTATGGGCGATACACAAAGGAATACCAAGCCACCAACACTGAACTACAAGGCACGAAGTCTATGATCATCATAGTTGTTCTGCCTACTATGGCCTGCTCTAAGTCTATCTTGAATCACACGTACTTGGTCTAAAGAATCTTGAAGAAAATCTGTACTTTGTGGTCTAGACTCTAACCCATCAAACCAACCAATAGGTGATCTGCAATGCCTACCATACAAAGCCTCAAAAGGTGCTATGTCGATGCTTGAATAAAAGCTATTATTCTAAGAAAACTCAGCCAAAGGCACAAACTGATCCTATGAACCTCGAAAGCCAAAAACACAGGCCCAAAGCATGTCCTCCAGGACCTGAATAGTCCTCTCGGACTGGCCATCTGTCTAAGGGTGGAAAGCAGTACTAAGATGAACCTCTATACCTAAATCTCGCTGAATAGCCCTCCAGAACTGAGATGTGAACTGAGTTTCACGATCTAAAGTGATAGAAGCTTGGACCCCATGCAACCAAACAATCTCACGAAGGTAAATCTGAGCTAACCTCTCTGCACTATAAGAAGTCTGAACCGTCAATAAGTGTGTTGACTTAGTCAGCCTATCAATAATAACCCATATGGAATCAAACCCACGAGAAGTATGAGGTAAACCAACAATGAAGTCCATAGTAATCCCTTCCCACTTCCACTTAGAAATGGGAAGTCGCTGCATCAAACCACCAGGTCTCATGTGCTCGAACTTAACCTTCTGACAGTTCAAGCACTGACATATTAACTCTACTATGTCCCACTTCATACTGCTCTATGAGTAAAGATGTCTCAAATCTCTATTCATCTTTGTTACGCCAGGATGAATTGAGTATCTAGAACAATGCACCTCAGAAAGTATCAATTGAATCAAATCTCCAACCCTCGAAACACAAGGACGACTGTCGAACCTCAGAATACCATCAGAACCCAAAGTAGCCCGAATGGCCTCACCCTAAACTACCTGATCATGAAGGTTACACAAACTCTGATCCTCAAATTGTCGGCTCTGAATCCGGTCAACTAGAGTAGCATGAACCTCAATACTAGTAAGAACTCTGCTAGGATCCGACAAGTCAATCCTAACCAAATGGTTAGTCAAGGACTGGATATCCAATGCCAACGGTCGCTCAGAAACTAAAAGTGAAGCTAGGCTGCCCATATTCACTGCCTTCCGACTCAAGGCAGCCACTACCACATTTACCTTGCCCAAATGATATAGAGTGGTGAAATCATAGTCTTTCAGTAACTCTATCCATCTCCTTTGCCTCAAGTTCAGCTCTCGCTGACTCGTAATGTAATGAAGACTATGATGGTCGGTGAATATCTCACAATGAACTCCATATAAGTAGTGCCACTAGATCTTGATCGCAAAGACTACCGCCGTCAACTATAAGTCATGAGTGAGGTAGTTCCACTCATGAACCTTCAGCTGCCTCAATGCATATTCTATCACTCGACCCTACTGCATCAACACACAACTAAGACCAACCACAGAAGCATCACAATACACGGTGAAACTCTGACCGTCAATCAGCAATGTCAAAACTAGAGCTGAAGTCAATAAGGCCTTAAGCCTCTGGAGGCTATCCTCGACCTGATCCGACCATTGAAATGGAATATCCTTCCTAGTTAGCATAGTCAAGGGTGCTGCTATGGAAGAAAATCCCTGAATGAACCGCCTATAGTAACCTACTAACCCGACAAAGCTGTGAGCCTCGGTAACAGTAGTAGGTCTAGGCCAACCACGAACCACCGAAATCTTACCCGGATCAACTCTAATCCCATCCTTAGACACCATGTGCCCTAGGAATGCAACTGACTCAAGCTAAAACTCACACTTTGAAAACTTAGCATAAAGACGATGATATCTCAAAGTTTGAAGTACAGTCCTTAAGTGTTGCTCATGCTCATTTCTACTCCAGGAGTATACCAGAATATCATTTATGAAGACTATCATGAACATATCAAAGTTCGGGCCAAACACCCTATGCATCAAGTACATGAAAGTTGCAGGGGCATTAGTCAACCCAAAAGACATCAGCAGGAACTCATATTGGCCATAACATGTCCTAAATTCTATCTTACGGATGTCATCTACCCTAATCCACAATTGATGGTAACCGAACCTCAAATCAATCTTCAAAAATATGGCTGAACCCTGAAGCTGATCAAACAAGTCATCAATCTTTGGCATCGGATATCTATTCTTCACTATCACCTTATTCAGCTACCGATAATCAATACACATCCACATCAACCCATCCTTCTTCTTAACAAATAGAACATGAGCACAGAAATTGTACCTGTAATCACAGCATCTGAGGCCTCTGCCTCTGGTCTCCCAGGGACCGCATAGAACTGATGACGACCTCCACCTGTCTGACCACCATCCCTACTGCCTACTTTTCCATGCGGGGCACCACCCCTAGCCTAACCACTACCCCCTTTAGCCAGTGGGTCAACTGCTCGCAAAGGCTCGGTCGTCTGAGTGGCTGACTGAACTATACCCTGCTGGGGGCAATCTCTAGCATAATGGCCAACAACACCACACTTTTAACAAGGCCCTAACAGCCTAAACTTTCGAGATAGACCACCAAAACCTGTATGGCCTCCACGACCTGATGCCCCAGAAGTTGCACCCCTCGAAGACTCACCCTGCTCGAACTGATAACTACCAGAAGTCTGAAGTAAAGCCTGAACCGGTCGGCTTGACTGACCCTGGTGCTCCTGTGCAGATAACCCCGGCCCCACTGGCCAAAACCTCTACCACCATGTCTAGAACCACTGTAGCTACCCTAATAATGAGGCCTCTTCTCTCTAGCCCCCTAATCATGTCAATGCAAGTCCTCCATAGTACAGACATAGTCTGTAATCGCCTAAAATGACCGACCACTAGAAACTAATATCTCAGCTAGCTTTCTAAGCTCTTTCCTTAATCCCCAAATAAATCTATGAATCATGTCCTGCACGGTGGGAATGATCATAGCTCCAAATGGAGAATGCTGATAAAAATAGGTCTCATACTCAAACATAGACATGGATCCTTGCATAAGCCTAGTGAACTGCTCCCGGTGATGCTCATGATCATTCTAAGGTAAGAACTTAGACATGAAGGCCTCATAAAACTCAGAACAAGGCATCTGAGGTGATGTAGAAGGTCTGCAAGCAACCTGTGCCCTCCACCATAACTTCGCTGGACCCTCCAACTGATACATAGTATATCTAACCCCGTGAGTCTCTAGCAAACCCACATGGTGTAGCATCTCCTCAATGGTAGTAATGAAGTCATGTGGGTCCTGACTCAATGTACCAGTGAATCTCAGTGGTTCCAATCTCAGAAATCTACTCAAGGCCTTCTACTCTCCATCTGTCATAGCTGGGCGAGGAGCAAGAGGCTGTGTAACAGCTAGAACCAGAATAACCACAACACGGGGAGCCTCAGTAGCAAGCTACACTCCTAAAATTTGAACACCCACGCTTCCCCCTCAAAATATTTGTGCTACCTCAGAAGGTAGCTCTCCACTCATGTCCAATAGTTGAAGTAGTAAATCCTAAATATCTGAAGACTGTGTTGGAGCTAAAGCTGGCACAAAAACTGCTACTGGAACTTGTACTAGAGCTGGTGGTACCTGGGCTGTCCCTAGGTCAACATGTTACTTCTCAGGAACAAACGCTGGCTCATAATCATGCTCGGGATCTACCTCAACTCTAGCAACTCTAGCAACTCTAGCAGGTGTTGTTGTTCTGGGATGTCCTTGATCCCTACCTCTATGACCTCCCAGGCCTCTAACTGGTGTCGGGGGTGCTGGAGATGGAGGCTCATATCTGCCTGACGCCAATGATCTCGTATGAACTATCTGTTGAAGAGTGAACGAGAACAAGTGAGATTTCCATAAACTTCCAAGGATACTACGCATAAGATAGAATCAAGAAAAGTCCATTTTTCCTAAGATATCACCATAGCCTCCCGAAGATTGAGTACGGACGTCTCCGCCCTAATCCGCAGGACTCTACTAGACATTGGCTCCTATACAAATGACATTGGTGAACCTAGAGCTCTAATAACAAGTGGTCACGACCCGATTTATCAGTTATGATAGCACCTACAACCTTCAGTAAGCGAACCAATCCTCGTATCCTAGAACGGTTAGTAATAGGCTACTAGCTAACAGTTGAGCGGAAAAAAAGATATAATCAAGCAAAAGCAAAGGAACAAGATGAAAGATAGATAACAACAATATATATACATATGCGGAAGCTAAACCAAACGCCAAAACCTTGTATCATAGTATAGAGCTGGAACTACATATAAGGAGTACGAAGTATCCTAAATAATATATACACAACTATCTCAGAGTAGTAATAGAGTAAATAATACAGAAGATAAACTAAAGCTAAGTTCCGGTTGCCAAGAGCTCACCCTCAGTATGGATAGTCCAAAATATCTCCAAGCACGAACCCCATAATCTAGCGGCGATGGCCCACACTAAGATCTAAACTAGAAGATGCAGAGTGTAGTGTGAGCACCAATTGAAAATCAACCGGTACCCAGTAGGTATCATTGACCGACTGGGCACATATAAGATAAAAGAGCGATAATAAGCATAATAGAAAACAATTAGTCACCGAGGAACAAAAAGAAGTGAAAACAAAACCCTCCGTCCGCCCATACAACTAGAGCGTACACTCAGCAAATAGCAAACAAGAGTGGAGCCTCAAACAATGAATTATATGATGCACGATAACCTCAGGATGGGATAGAAACTCTGTATGTACCTCTTCCAGTACCGATCGGGCCCAGAAGGTAGGTACCATGGAAGGACACTTCCAGTATACCTCTACTCTGCCGTATACCCTCCCTTCAGCACATGCATACCGATGCCCCAGGCCCGGATGGCAAGGTCTATGGAGGTCTCGAACCCCATACTAAAACTCAGTATCAAAACATGTCATCCGAAAGCAAATTTGGGTTTAAGATAGAGACCCAGTCTCGAATATGCATACCCAGACCTTGTCCAGGACTAAAGTAGTGAAAAGATGTCTAAAAAACCCCTCCAAGGCTTCCCGGGCATAACCAGGTTTAAAACAGTAGAAAGTCATATCAGGCACTCGGTCCGACCAAGACTAAATATCACCCCAAATCAGTAGAAAACTCAACTAGCACCCCGGCCTTGCCGAGTCTAGAATTAATAGAAAAACTAGAGATAGAAATCATAATATAACCTCATCTTACCCCAATAAGATTCACAAGTTAAGCCAAACCATTTCAAATTTATTTTTATCGAAAATGGGCCCCCGGGGACAAAACCAATAGGCTCGAAGCCAAAACCATAGTAAAACATGGGTAAATCCTCTTTATATGCATACAAATGGTATGACCAAACACAAATAGCCTCCCAGCAGCTCACAATCACCCTGTCGGCTCTGCACAGGCTCCAAAGGTACTCAGCAACCATAACCATCCTAGAAGGATATTTCTATGTCCGGGACTCGCGGACCTTCCCAATAACCTACCTTCTATATTCCTGAGTCAACAAGGCCTTACAGGACCACAAGGGTGAATAAAACGTATCAAGAAAGTACGACAAACATCGGGGGAAGAAAAGTAGGTCGAACATGAATAAAGTAGTCAAGGTCTGTGGTACCAACCTAATAACCCAACCAAAGGATGCCAGCTAGTAAAATTTTATCCGATATATGCTAAGTCTAGGAGTTTAGACCGTAACCTACCTGTCGTCCGATGACAAGCTGCATGAATGGTAATGTTCGGGGCCAAACAGCTCTGAGAAGCTCCAAACAAGGATAAAACTAACAAAATCATATATAAAATATCAAAATGAGTCTACCGATACCCATAATGCCACAATAGTGGTCGGGTCGAAAAATTAGGTTATCGGCGGGTCCATAGGCCCCACAACCCAAAATCGAAAATGAACAGAAGCACGATGATCACCACTTCCCAAGGGGTGCATGCTCATGTTTTTTAGGGAAATTGGCCAAAGAATTGGCTCAAACCAGCCAGCCAACCCAAGGGTCAATTAACGAATCAAAAGAGATAATTTGACGGATTAAAGCGGTTAGAACTTACCAATTACGATGGTGGAAATATTAAGACCAAGGAAAATGCAACCCAACACCCATAATTGACTAAGTACAGTTCTTTGACAAGTTTTCAGCTGCCAACAATGGAGAATTTGAGTTTTAGAATGAAAGAGACGAAGTGAAAGCATATATACTCTTCAGGGGTCCTTCATCGCAGTCGCGAAGGGACCCCTCATAGTTGTGAGGACCACACTGGCTAGACCATCACGATCGTGAAGGCTAGCCATACGGTCGCAAAGAACAGAAAAGGAGGGACTTCATCGTGATTGCGACCGGTGATCACACGATCAGAAAGAACACGGTGTCAAGTGCTTCATCGCGGTCGTGAAGGGTGAGTCTCGCGATCGCGATAGAGGCTTGATCCCTGCACCTGCAACAAGGAAAAGTCTGCAACTTTCAAAAACTCTACAGGGCATTCCGAGCACAATCGGAAAATGATATCTAGAAACCAATAATGCTAACATAGTGGAAACAATGTTCTGGACTCAATGGAATCGACGAAACTTCCATACAAGGTCATTTCGGAGAAGTGTTTACCCAAGTCAACACTAATGAATAGGAAACCAAAGGCTCGAAATAAGTCTGGCTCACTCGAAACCTGAACCAACCAGCTCCTCAACCCAAACTCATCATTTTGGAGTTGATCGAATCATCGGATTTTGAATCCGACCCTCCAATCATCGAATGCCACCCAAAGTTTCAAATGGCTTAAAAACAGAGGAAACCACACAAAACCCACACTAGAAGTTCTCAGGCCTCAACTGAAGGTCCTAATAGACCAAACTCAATGCTATGGAGCTAACAGAACTGTCAGAATTTAATTTCGAGCACGTTAGCTAACAATGTTGACTAAAGTCAATGATATTCTAAGTTAAATCTCTAAAACAGGAAAAAGGGCAAAACAAACAAACGAATGACCAATGCACCAAACTACCAGTCGCCAGCAAGCCATAAATAATTTGGGGCTTCTACAAGAAGGCTGATAACGCTCAAACTACACCTCAATTTAAGAAGCGTAAGCGATCGTTGTCAAGTAAAGAACCCAACAAGGTTGGGGTCGAATCCCACAGAGAATATGGTGAAGATCAAGCCTTTAGTGAATTAAGTAACTCGTAGTCAATTGTTTCCAGTAAATAAAGGGGGGGTTTGTAATCAAATTGTAAACAAAACAATAATAAACGTAGGAGTTTAAATCAGTATGAGAGGATGAACTAGGGATGTGTTCACCATGGCGTTGTAACAATGTCGATTCTAGGCTTAACCGGGTTCTTTCTATATGCTTGTCACGATGTGATTGCGTCTATTGTATCGTCTAAACGTCTCTCGACCAAATAAACAAATTTCCTTTTATCTTCTTTCGATCTCAAAAAGATGTGCTTTTTAGCTCTCAATCCTAACATCAAGTAGACTAATCCAGTTACGGCATTAATCTTTAAGACGAGAGTTGGTAGTCTCGAATCCTTGTCGTTAATCAATTTTTCCCGGTTTTAATCTCTTTACTCAAGCAAATTAAACCTAGGCATGTTCTAATGTTTGCAACCACTAGAAAACGTGACATAAAGTATGATTAACAACGTGACAATACATATATCGAACCCAATGCTACCCGGAATCTATATTACTACGTTTGCCATGGCTCCCACAACCCTAGTTGCGGGAGTTTAGTTACTCATGCTCGATAAATAAGAGAAAATAGTTGTATTCATCATAAAAGGAAGAAAAGTCTTACAATATAATGAAAATAATCAATCTTCCAATATCCACGAACAAGAACACCAAGAACTCACGAACGAATCAAGACACGAATTCAAGAGAATGAACCGTGTTGTTTGCTCTCAAAAATACTTAAAACGTGTTTTAGAACTAATGAGTGAATAATTTAAAATAATATTCGACACCTTTAACATAACCTAACATGGGGTATTTATAGGAGTAATAGAAACCAATTCCAAAACGGGCTAGGAATCCCCAAAAACGCGGGTCGCCGACTGAGTCACTGCCTAAGCGTGACGGCCAGGGGTGACGGACCGTCATGGCAGTGACGGACCGTCGCCTGGACCGTCATTGCTAGGCAGTGGTGCCGCCTGGAAGTCTGCCTTGGTGTGACGGTCCCAGTGACGGACCGTCACATGTGTGACGGCCCGTCACTCAGGCCGTCACTCTTAGGCAGAACTTCGTTTTTCTCGTATTTTCTTCCGTTTTCGTGTTTGCTTCCATTTCCTACAAATACAACATAAACACATTAAAAACAACAACGGTTGCTTGAAAACGTACGATTGTTCTTAGTAAAAAGGAGTCGAAAGTGACGTAAATTAGCGTCACATCAACATCCTCAACTTAAAACGTTCGCTTGTCCTCAAGCAACATAACATAAAACAATCAAACGACTCAACTAAGAACAAGAATTCATGTCTATAGCAACTCATGGTCATTCAAACTTATTCAATTAAATCAAGCTCCCTCGTAGCACACGAATGTATGAAACACTAACTTGCAAGGATCCAAACAAGTCATTCCGATATGATAGAATATTATGCATACACACGCGTAGCTATCCTAACAATCAATAGACAATATAGACATCTTGGTGCCCTCACCACAAAGAAATCCCACACACAAGATTTGGGACTAGGTAAGCGCTCACACTCACAATGATTTCAAACAATGTACATGCGATACCATAGGCTTGCCCTTACTATTCTATTTCAGTTCTTCAGAAAGCTACTCAGGATTCCTACAGGACTTGTTTAGGCTTGTAATGAGGTTTCGGGTGCAGGTAGGATACATTTAGGGGTTAGTGACTAAGCCCTCCTTGGAACCATTTACATCTTATCACCACGTAACTTCACATTATCCATCCTCATTCACCTTTTTGTTTCCTTGATTCTAGATACAGGTGCGGCCTCTTTATTGACAATTCTTTTTGTTTCTTTTTTGATCCTTTTCATCTTTCTTTATTTTTCTTTTCTTTTCTTAGGCGCACACCCGGATTTTCATTCTATTCAACAACAATCATCTCCATCCTCCTTTTCTTCTCCTTTACCACTGTAGTAGCCACCCTCAACTTAGGCTGATTGCCTACGTCAAGGTGCACAATGTCCATTGGTAGGACCAGGGCCAAAACATGGTTTACCTCTATAGTAGCCACCCTCAACTTAGGTTGTTTTGCCTACGTTGAGATGCACGATTTCCAAGGAAGGACCAGGGCCAAGATAGGGATTCAAAGTTAAACAGGAATGGTGACATGTTATTGAAAGAACAAGGTCAATTATGGCTCGAACAGGGATCAAGGGATTCTTTGTATTTGGACGGTCATATAGGCTAAGTGGACTGCATCAAAAAGGGCCTGTGATCCTTTCCTAAGCAACCAAACTTCAAACTTAACAAAATAGACCGGGCAAGTTCTAGATGCATGCACGGAGTAAGAATTTATGACAATAATCTCACACGCTCTTGGCACCAAGAAACTATATCGCTACAAACTATCAAACAACCGCTCGGCTTAAGCATACTCATTCTACTCATAATCACACAATGACATACAAGGATCCCAACAGTCAATCGTTTCAACATAAGCTCAAAACCAGAAAATTTTTAAGGGGCCTCATTTTTAGACAAGAACAACACATGCTTGCTATAGACACTAAAAAAAATATATAATTTAAAACAAACAACCTAAACATGCCGGTTCTACTAGATAGCACACCGGAGGGAAAAGAAATCGGCAACAAAAACCCTCGGTGGTGACTCGCAGGTTTCCCAACACCCTCAACTTAGACTCATGCATTGTCCCCAATGCATACATATGAAAACTAAAAGCTGTGAGAATAAAGGAATACCTGTGAAGTCGATATGACTTAGATTCTGGAATGATGTTGGAGACCGCCTGGGTCTCCAAAACAAGAGAACTCAATGGAGTGTGGCGTTCCAGCTTCCTCTTTGGGCTCCATCGCTAGTCGCGACAACTTCTTCGCTCTTTCTTTGCAGATTCTCTTTTTAATTTCACCGCCTTCCTCTACATGTTTCCTCTCTCGCACCATCCTTCTTACAACAGCTAGAGTTTCAACCAGACACTTCTCCTCAAGGTGCACATCCGCAGGAGGTTCCTCAATGGTATTGATGACCGCGACCACCCTCATGTCACTTGGCTGCTTCATCAATTTGGACACATCGAACTTGACCAATTCATTGTTCAATCGGAAGGTCAGCTCATTTTTCTCCATGTCAACCAACACTCTCGCGGTAGCTAGCAACGGTCGTCCCAAGATTATGGGAACTTCAAAATCCACCTCGCAATCCAAGATCACAAAGTCGGCTGGGAATATAAGCTTACCAATCTTGACCAGCACATCAGACAATATCCCTACGGGTCGCTTTACCGAACGGTCCGCCATCATCACTCTCATGGACGTTGGTTTAGGAGCTCCCAAACCCAATTTGTCATACACTGCTAGCGGCATCAAATTGATACTAGCACCAAGATCACACATGGCTCTTCCGAAGTTGAGCTTTCCGATAGTACATGGAACAGTGAACGCACCTGGATCTCCTTTCTTTTCCACTAATGATCTAGAGGAAATAGCGCTGCAGTGATGGAGGTTGTCTTCCGGCTCAAAGCTTACCGTCCGCTTCTTTGTAATCAAGTCCTTCATGAACTTGGCATAACCGGGCATTTGTTCCAGAGCTTCCACCAATGGTATGTTTATTGAAATCTCTTTCAACATGATCATGAAGTTCAGGAACTTACCATCGTCAGCTTTCTTTTTCAAACGCTGTGGGAACGGAGGTGGTGGTCGAGGCATCATAGTTGGAAGCTTTTCAGCTTCCTTGCGTTTCTCCGCGGGCTTTGGAGTTTCCTCCTCTACCGCCTCTTCATCATCCGCACTATAACCTTGAACATGAATTACCGGATGTGATTCCGGTAATACTTTTCCGCTTCTTGTGGTGATCGCCATACAGCTTGCATCATTCTTCGGATGAGTGGTGTCGCTCGGCAAAGTACCTGGTTTTCTTGGGTTTAGAGATGCCGAGATGTGACCCACTTGCTGCTCTAGTTGCTTGATCGCGGTTGAGTGTGACTCCACTACCAGACTCAATGTTGATAACTCATTTCGCATTGCCTTTACCCCAGAGTCAGTCGATTCCACTTTAAGCAGCATCTTCTCCATCATATTCTCTAGTTTGGATGTCTCAGCCTCGCTGCCGGTCTTATCCCGATTACCAGGTGGTATATACAACCCACCTCTATCGGTGTTGTTCCTCCAGCTTCCTTGGTCGCGATTTTTGTAGCCACCATTCTCATAGTGGTTGTCTCTTGGATAGTTCCGACCTTGGTTTCCCTGGCCATTGGCCTGGAAACCCCCCACGTAATTTGCCTCCTCAGTCTCCATACCTTGGGAACCCACAACTTGTACCTTCTCTATACTTCCTGACGTCAAGTGCCTTGTCAGGAGATCTAACTGTGTTTTAAGATGCGCCATGTCTTGGTCGCGCTCCTCCTCTTTCCTTCGCTGCTCTGCTGACATGCCAACGGTATAGGTGCTAGCTGCAACCTCTGAATCCCGTATGTGCCAGGCTCTGTTGGTCTTGGTGAGCCTGTCCAAAATAGCTGTGGCGTCGGCAAAAGTGCAACCCATAAACGCTCCACCTGCTGCGTTGTCCAATGTTGGCTTGGTAGCCGAATTTAGTGCCCTGTAGAATGTCTGCATCAAGAATTCGTTGTTCAGCTGATGGTTGGGGAACTGTGTCAGCTTCTTCTTAAATCGCAACCAAGTCTCGTGCAGTGCTTCGTGAGGTTGCTGCCTGAAATTACTAATCTCATCCCTCAACTGTATCATCCGAGAGGGAGGAAAGAACCTTTCTAGGAAAGCTCCTCTCAACTCGCCCCACGTTGCGATAGAGTCGGGGGTCAGCTCCATCAACCACAACGCTACCTCATCAGACAGAGACAATGGAAACAACCGGAGCCTGATCGCTGTCTGACTCACGCCTGGCAGCTCAAATGATTTGCAAATCCCCACGAAGTTCATTAAGTGCTGGTTTGGATCATCACCAGCGGCACCACGGAATACACCTCTCAAATACAGCAACTGAATCATCGTGCTAGTGATATTGAACTTTGCTCCGGGCGGTAGCGGTGGAACAATAATGGCGCCCGTCGCGCCAGCTCCATCTAAATCGAGATCCTCATCATTCCGTACCACATCATCCTGCAGACCACCAGCATTCAAATTTTGTTGGGCCTGCAGTTCTGCAGCGATCCTTGCTGCGTCTAATTGTGCGGCCATATTCAGCCTCAATGTTCTCGCAAGTTCGGGGTCGTAAGGTAAAATTTGTTCCCCCAAACCTCGGGTACTTGGCATGCACAACCTGTACCCTGTCCAAAAACAAAAACAACAAACAAAAATAAAAGCAGGAAATTATGACTAAAAGTCAACTAAACACCCCAGACTTAATCAAAAACCGTATTC